>VWYK01081949.1:0-16253 GCA_013399775.1 Semnornis frantzii | reverse complement strand
CTCCTCTCCCCTCCTCTACTCGAATCTCCTCGAATCTCCTCTCCCTCGAATCTCCTCTCTCCTATGTCCCCTTTCCTCTCTCCCTTTTCTCCTCAACCTCCCTCACGGGCATACAGCATAAGGTGATCAGAAATCAAATCTGAGCTCTCAGCACTGACAAGGGCTAAGGAGAATGTCAAGGGACAATGGTCCTGCTTGTGCCTGGGACCCTGACAAGGCTGCTGAGGAGCACCAGGTGAGAACACGCATCTCTTTGCTGCTGCTCTCCCTTCCAGGCACAGAGGAACGTCAATCCCCTCCCTAGCTGCTGCTCAAAGTCACGTTGTTGTGAGCTCTGACACATCTTTTTGCTTGTCTTCATATAAAAGCAGCACCAGGAACCACCTCCAGCTGTCATGTGGGGATGAAACTTCATATCCAGGGGGCCTGAAGCAGGTGCTGCCCTGGGGACACAGGCAACTGACTCTCAGAGGTTTGTGGATAGGTGCAGAAAGGGCTCTGAGTGCCACAAGAAATCATGGAGTCATAGAATCGTTGGTGTTGAAAAGGACCTTTAATATCATCCAGTCCAGCTGTTAATTCAGCACTTCTAAGTCCATCACTAGACCATCTCCCTAAGCACTACGTCTACATGTATTTTAAATATCTCCGGGGATGGTCATTCAACCACTTCTTGGGACAGGGCGTTTCAATGTTTGAGAACCTTTGTGGTGAAGAATGATTAGTGCAAAATAGCAAACTTGTGTAGCAATGCAGGCTTCAATGTACTGTAGAGATGTAACTATATAGCAGAGATGCAATTTGGAAGCCACAAAACAGAGGATTTGGCAGCTGACTTGAGATTTGGCAGCTGACTTGAAGAGAATATTCACAGTCTAAGATAGTGAGGAGTCCGAGTTTTCCCATCCTCCCAACAAAGCAGGATTTCAAATATAATTTTTGGAACCCTTAGGAGCTCCGCGGGGATTTCGGGCTGTGTTCAGCAGAGGGCAGTGGTTGATTTGGTCACTACTAGGCTGGCAGCAACAGACCTCAAACCACTGCCACAGACTTTGCTGATAGCCGTTCTGTGACAATGTATCTGGGAAAACTGTAGAAAAGGAAGGTGCAAGCAGATCCTCCCTGCCTTGGTGGGTCAGTGAAGTCTCTTGGGGAAATTTCAGCAAACCTCCCTCTTCCCACTTCATACCAATGTACAAAAATATAAAAGAGTTTTCAGGGAAAAAAAAGTAGGTTTCCATGACTTGGTCGGTCTGCCTATTTACTGGTGGTTTTCAAGAAGTTTTCAATTGTTTTCAAGAAGTTGGAATTTTGTTATCCACAAGTTCTTAATTGAAATGAAAACAAAACAAAACAAAATCTTAACCTTGCTGTATGTGTTTATAACTTTTTCCTAAAGAGTATGTGTAACCAGTACCATGCAGCATCTCATCAGCTTGGCATCCTGTTCCTGTGGGAAGGGAAGAGATGCTGAAAAATGGAAAAAAATCCCTGCAATGCAAGGATACCTGCCACCTGAAACAAGCAGTGAGTCTTAGGTAGCCTTGGGGAGTTGCTCAAACATAGCAAAATTGGGATGGGGCCACTCTGAGCTGCTCCAGAAAGTCTGGGAAGGATATGCTGGGGGATAACTCCTGCGACAATTCCCCTGCAGCTGCTAGCACACCAGATGCTGCTGTGGGAAGAAAACCAAAGCTGGGGCTTCTCAGCCAGTTACTCCATATGGGACTGATGACAGGCAACATGACATCGAACTTGTTTGTGCAGAGCAGCTTTGGGAACCCACCTCTGTGCAGGGAAGGTAAATGACCAGTTCTCTGACACTGCATCTGGGGAAGAACAACCCCGTGGAGGAGTACGGGTTGGGTGATGACTTGCTGGAGAATACTTCTGAGGAAAAGGACCTGTGAGTCTTGGTAGACAGCAGGATAGCCATGAGCAAGCAGTCTGCCCTTGTGGCCAGGAAGGTCAACAGCATCCTGGGATCCATCAAGAGGAATGTGGCCAGTAGGTCGGGGCAGGTCCTCCTCCCAGTCTGCTCTGTGCTGGTGAGGCCTCACCTGGAGGACAAAGAACTACTGGAGAGAATCCAATGCAGGCCCACTAAGATAGTGGGAGGACTGGAAATCTGTCATGTGAGGAAAGACTGCAAGAACCAGGTCTGTTTAACTTGAAGAAGAGGAGGCTGAAGGTGGATCTTGTTAATGCTTACAAAATATCTAAGGGATGGGTGTCAAGAAGATGGGGCCAGACTCTTCTCAGTGGTCCTCAGTGACAGGACAAGAGGTAACGGGCATAAACTTGAGCATAGGAGGTTTCATCTAAACATGAGAAGGAACTTCTTTGCTTTGAGCGTGACAGAGCACTAGAACAGGCTGGGCAGAGTGATGGTGGAGACTCAGTCTCAGGGGACTTTGAAGACCCACCTGACTGTATTCCTGTGCGATCTGATTTAAGTAATTCTGCTCTGGTAGGGTGGGTTGAATCTGATGATCTTCAGAGGTCCCTTCTAACCCCTACCATTCTGTGATTCCGTGACTATAACACAAGTATAAAGGCAGAACAAAACTTGTGAGGAATTGGACAGTCTTGGAGGATGGGGAGTGAAATTCAAAAATACAATCTGGTGCTTAGCCATGACCCTCCTGCCCAGCTTGGGCCCTTCTCACTATGTGCCTGCCATTTGCCCTGTGTCCTTCCCCACACAGATAAATGGATTTCTAAAATGTGAAAGTTAGGTAAAAATTCTACCTCACATTCAGTGCTGGCTGTTCTGTGACCAGGCCCAGCCTGGTATGGCAGTTCTCAGGGCACAGAAGGGATTTGTCCTGACAGCACAAGTGACAGTCTCACTTTGGCTCACGGTAACAAGACAGAAAATAGCAACTGTGTCAGCAATTCCTTGCACCCATACTTTTACTGGCAGGTCTGATAAACAGGTCAGGAAAATGTAATTGTATGTGTTACTTGTAGTTAATATTTTATACATCATATATGTTCCATCTGGGAAGAGATGTGAAAGCCAGGAAAGATGGAGTGGCCTGGGGCTAAAGGGAGGATGTTTTGGTGTAATACGCAGAACAGGTGTAAAGACAATCCTGCTGGGTGCTGAGTGTCCTCTGTTCCTGCTGCAGACAAAAGGGATGAGACACTTCCCCAGATGAGAATGAAGTCTGAAAAGAGCCTGTAGGATATTTATGCCTGTGTCCCAGCAGCTTTATCTTTTCTTAGAAATACCCCAGGCAGGCTGTTTCCTGTGATTTTATGCACCACTGACTGGGCAAAGAGGCCCTCCTGGAGAGCCATTAAAATGTATTTCATCTGTGAAAGATTTTGCTGATGGTGGGGAAAAAAACAAATTGCACCTTGCCATGTATGGGAAAGAAATGTTGTCCTTGAAGTGACTGGAGAGAAAATGAAGGGATCTCCTTCCCCTTTGAGTTTGCATTAAGAAGATAAACTGCACACATCCCCACCCCACTCCCTGTGGCATTGTCTTGTGTTTTTGATCTGCCTTTGTCTTCTGGTGGTGCCCATGCTGCTGGCATCTCTCCCACCACAAACCTGGCTCGTGGAAAGGGGAAACTCCATAGACTTCTTCAGGTGACCCTTGGATGTGGTGTAGATGACCTCCTGACATCTTTCACTAGGCTGCAGAGATTGTGCCTTGGTTTCCCTCTTGCTTTCACTCCATAGCTTCCTACTGTCCTTGTGGTCACTCTCTTATCTCCTTATCTCTTTGGGAGTCTGTACCCTCCTGATAACATTCTGCAGGTCCTCTCCCCAACCACCTCACATGCACATGAATATGTCATTGCACGGACTTAGAATAATAGAATCATAGAATGGCAGGGGTTGGAAGGGACCTCTGGAAATCACCGAATCCAACCACCCCTGCTGAAGCAGGATAAATCCAAAAGGACTTGCATCTTTTGGATTTATGGTGTATTTGTCTTCAGTGCTTCTTGGGGTGTCTGTGCTCTTGCATGTTCAGCTGTATGTTTAGCTCTCTCAGGCCCCAGAGCAGGGGAGTGAAAGTGTTTTTTCTTGCAAAGGTACCAAGTGCACCACACTGCTGGAGCTGCAAGTGAGGAAGACTTCCAGCCATATCCCAGAACAGACCCAAACCCACACTCCATTGAAATCCTCCCTGGCTGCTAATGGGTGCTCTACTGGAATTGAGGTGATCTGATTGGTATCACAAAGCAGATTTTGCTGGTGTATTATGTAGCCCACAGGCTGCTGCTGCCTGCCACAGAGGTCTTCCCTGCCTGCAGCACCTTCACTCCCTGTTTTCCCACATACTCTGCTTTGTCACCCATACTTGCTCTGTGTGGCTTGACACACCTATGCCTCTGTACAGATGTCCTGCCTGGTTCTGTGGAGTTCTCTATTTGGACTCTTCTTCTCCCTCATTCAGCATTGCTGACAAATGACCCTCCAGGATAGTCTTGGCAGAACCAGTTTATTTTTCTTGCTCCTCAGAAGCTTGCAGGATAAGCAGCTGCTCTATTAATTGTGAGTGTAAATTGTGAGCAGCACATCCAGAACCCCTGTACTGGCAGCAGCAGCTGCTGGTACTAAACATGGCAGCTGTAGTGACAATGTACAGAAAATACTTCTCCTCTGATTTTCATGGGTTTGAAAGAGATGCACACATGGCTGCCAAATGCAGAGTACATGGGCTTTGCTAAGCAAGCCTCACCAGATACTGTAGGGGCTGTAAGGAAGCAGAAAATGTTAAGGATACACATTGATGCTGGCAGAACTTGAGCTCTGAGTGGTGTGTAGAGAAGCACCATGCTCCCACAGTCCTTGCACATCACCTCTCTCCCTCAGTCCATCTGTATTACCCCTCATCTGCCCCACTCTAAAGAAAGAGTTTAACCTATGCTAAATCAGCTGGTGGACTAACACCTTTCTGTCCCTCATCCTCATCTTTCTCTGGTGCTGCTATCTAGAAAAGGCAGATGCAACATCTGAAGAAACCTAGTCAAAAAAAAACCCCAAAATGCCAAAAAAGCTCTGACTCTGTAAACATACCTCACAGGAAGAGGCAGAGTAAATTTTAAAAAAAAAAATTTTTTTTTCTTGAGTGCAGGAATGGAGTGTTGTTTACAAATACCTTATCTGGGAGAGAAAAAAAAATCTGACATTGTGGAGTGTACTAATCTGTTAGACAAAGAGCAAATATCTGTGTCATGGAAAACTGCAGACTTTTCTGAGGAGGAGCTCCAGTTTGAAGGTCGTGATGCTAGGATGAGTGTGTGAGGCTTTCTCATCTCTGCTTGGCATGCAGTAACCTTACAAAGAAGCCCTACCAGCTTCCAAGTCCTTCTATCCTCGGGAGGCAGCAGAGTCGTTGTGCTTGTTTGATATTGCAAGGGTTAATACCCTGCAGCAGACTGCTGAAACCTGTGCAAGCCAGGTAAAGCATTAGCAGTGGCAGAACTGCTAAGATTGTATAGATAAAGCATCCATTAGTTTGCTTTAATTATGACAATACAAATCTGTTTGCTTTATGCAGTGTTTGTCATAAGATGAAACATGGTTACCAAAATTATCATGTAGACTACTCTGTATATAATAGCAGGCCAAGAGGTTAGAAGAGGAAGGGTTTCCGGGTTGGGTAGGAGGCACAAAGTAAAGCTAGCAGATAAACAAGCCATAACTTCTGTCAAGAACCTATCAACAGTTTCCCACCACATGCTCTGTGAGCGGGCAGCTGTGCAGAGAAGTCCGTCTGAAGCGGCGTCTTGAGCACTGACGTGTTTTCCAAACGATGCTGGCAGGGCAGCATTTCCAACTCTAAATAATATCAATCAAGAGAGCCTACCCTGAGAAGCCAGGATTTGGGCAGTCTCTGAGCTACCCAAACCATCCAGGGGTTGAATGCTGGGCTTTGCTCTAGGCTTCTGTCTAATGATCTTGGTGAATGAATTTATAGGGGTCCTTCTCTGGCTGGAGAGATCAAAGGAAGGGTGATCCAAAGGCTGGGCTCTGACCCAAGCTTTCACACTGTGTCCTACTCTGATATGGAGTTCCCCTGGGCAAGTCTCTTGGGGGAATCTGTTTAACTAGCCTGGAGCAGTCTCCAGTTTTCTCTGTCTGCAGAGAAAAACAAGTATTTCTAGGCCTGCTTTAGAGGCCTCTTTTGGAGAAGATGAAACTAAAACTCGTCTCAGTAAAACCTTGGCTGTCCTTTTGAGGAGACTTTTTTTGGATTGCTTTAAGATCACACCAAGAAAGTCCACTGATGGACAAAAGAGAAGCCAAGGGATCTTCTATAGGGGAGAAGAACCTCAGACCATCCCCAAGAATACCGAATCGCAGAATCACAGAAAGTTAGGAGCTGGAAGAAACCTCGAAAGATCATCTAGTCCAACTCCCCTGCCAGAGCAGGATCACCTATACCAGATCACACACAAGCACATCACGGTGGCTTTTGAATATCTTCAGAGAAGGAGACTCAACAATCCGCCTGGACAGCCTGTTCTGGTTCTCATGCTCATACTTGTGTGTCCTCTTTGGCTCTTCCTACTGAGAAGAGCAGAGGTGACGTATTTGGGGGAGATATGTTTGTATCAGAGGTTTTGTTTGATGTTTTTTACAAAATAAAGCCTATACTGGCAGATCTACACATTCATGGAGCATTGACCATCTCTGTGTGACTGTCTGAGAGTCAGGTGGTACTCAAATATTCTTCCTTCAATGATCCTCAAAGACAATCAAACTCTGTATCACATTTCCCACTGAGGCATGGTGCAGCCATCCATTTTGACCTCTATACACATTTGTCTTTCAATGAGCAGCTTCAAGTCAGACATTCAGAAAGCTCTCCAGAAATTCTCACTTTCTCTCCATACAAGAGACCTACACCCTGTACCACACCTACTTAATCACATCTTGTAGTCAAGAGCATAGTGCTTGAGGAAGATCAGCTCTGAGTGTACCATTCAGTCCTTTCACAGCAGCTGCACTTGGATGCCCTGTGTGAGAGAACTGTACAGAGTGGTCGATAGGGCTGGAAGGAGGCAGGTAAAGAGACTGCTTTATCCAGCTAAAACTGAGTCAAAAGGACATAATGTCAAGAGTGATGGGGACATGATTGTCCACATTATTCCTTTGTCCATCTCTTCTTGTGGTTCTAATGATGTTTCTTTCTTTTTTTTTTTTTCTTTTTTTTTTCTTTTAGGCTGAAGGCCAAGTCAATGAAGAAAACGAACCAGCAAGGGCTGCTATTGATGTTGCTTAAACTAAACATCTATGGTAGGTAGTTAATATTTCTTTTCTGTGGCCTGGTGTCGACAGGTGATGGGCAGTAGTCTGCTCTTCCCAATATGAAGACTTGGATTTATTAATGTAATGGGAGGGATAATTAATTACTGCGAGATGATATTTAAAAATGTTAACATATAGTTTATTAATATTAAATATTCAGAACTTGCATCACCCCAATCACCATTTAATAATAATAACAGGCTCTTTGCAACATTATGGAAACTATATACAGGTTATAGTTGGATCTAGAAATAACTATTAAATATAAACATTAATTGAACTCGATTTAAACTGGAAGAGAAGGCTTTGCGGTCAGTATACCGCTTGCGGTCAGTATGCCGCTTGCTCACTAGATGGACACAAGGAGCAACTTTCTGCTTAGGGCAGAAGGCAATTAATAATTACAAGAGGCTTTTGGCATTTACTTACAAAAAACATCTGACAGTACCCAAGGCTTGTAGCGAGGTTACTGTCGGTAGCTGTCAGAGGCTTTAGAATTTCCCCAGGCTTCTGGGCAACTGGAGAAAGGAGACAGATGATCTCTGACCTGTTCTGGGCTTTCTGGATGGTTTGTGTTATCTCTTTCTGGGTGATCTGTGTGATCAGGGCTTCCGTCTGGGCAGAAGGCTTCCAGGTGCAGGCAGATGTCTCGCGATGTGCAGTCTGGGCACGGTGTCATGCTGGCTACGCAGGCTGAATGCGTGGAGGTATCAGAGCCTCAGCTCAGGATCAAGGAGGCAGCAGGCACGGACACACCTTGTAATGGCAAAAAGCGCCTATGCTTCCTGCTCATCTCCTTTTATCCAATACAGCCCAAGACTAATGGGCCTTTGGACACAGGATAGCCAATCAAATGGCAGTTAGCCAAGATTTGGCCTATTGGGCGAAGCCATAGTCTTGCTTTACCCCTTTTTGGGCAGAACACAGGCCTTGCACAAGGCAACCGTGTGCACCTTGTTTACTGCAGTTGCTGGGCAGGCCACAGACCCCAGACTTAGTGGCTCCAGGTTCTTTGTCTCTTTTCTCACTGTTGCTCTTCCCAAAACAGAAGGAGGGAGAGCAGAAAAACATGTCTGGGCAAGCCAGGAGATGCACAAGCCCAATTTGGCCTACTTAGGCCTACCACGACAGTTAGTGCAAATATAATAAGGGGAATGGACCTGGGAGAAGGCTACTTACCTTCTCATTGGGATGACAGAAACTCTTCTGCACATTTTCACTGAGATTGCTGTACAGTAAACAAGGACCTTTTCCTTCATGTAAGCTCAACTTTATGTCATCTGCCAGGCTCTTGTTGCATGGGCAGGTGGAAAGGAGAACCTCAGTCAGGCTGTTAGCTCTACAACCATGAAGGAAAAGCAAGATCACTTGTGTTGGAACTCAGACGTACCTAAATGAATGTAATCTCTGGCACTACAGCCACGCATCCTGAAGAAAGATAGCTTCATGAGCTAAGACCTTGATATACTGCCAGCATTGGCATAAGATAAAAACACTTAAGAGAATCTCACATCCTTGCCAGGGAAGTTTTACTGAGTTTTGCAGCATCTACTGGGTATACAGGGAGGTTGAAGCCAGGTCTAAGAGGGTAAAGGTCTCTTCTGGTCCAATGTACTGCTCTCTGCCGAGTATGGGAACATTGTGTAGATAATTATACAGTTAGTCAGATGTATCAGAGGCGAATATCAGCCTGCACATCTCTGAGAGAAGCTGACTTGTGTTTACACACCCTGTGATGGGAAAAATCCCAGGCTGGCAGAACTTGGGACTTCTCTTCTGATAAGTCCTGAAGACCTGGGAACATGCAGGTGTTGCAGCAAGATGACAGGGATGGAGCAAAGTGGAGATGTAAGGAAAAGAAAAATGAAAGAAGGGATCAGAGAGATGGGAAGTGAGTGATTATCGAAGTGGATATCCTCCCCTACATCCCTGCTAGGGCCCAGTAGCTGGACAATGCCCACCACAAAGTGCTGAAATATTGCAGTGAAGTAATCAATAATTTCTTGTGCTCGCAATCTGCCAGTCTGCATCTGCCCAGGATGCCTTGCAGAGCACAGGACGCGTGTGCTGTGCTGTGATATTTCAGGTGACACCATCTAGTGTAAACATCACCCAGCAGTTCCCGTGGCAGTCCTGCTCATCCTGTAGCCAACCCACATAATAGATATTGCTACTAGCCCATGAGCATCCTGCACCTTGGCACCCTCTTCCCAAGGGTGGTTGAATGAAGGCTTTCTTCTTTCCCAGCACACAGATCTTGTCATTCTAGCCCAAGACCACAAAAGCTTAGACAACTGTGGGAAATCACTCTTGTCCCTTTCCTGGGCCTCACCATGGGAAGGGGATAAAGCGCTCTGCTTTTAGTCTTTTTCTTCCTAAAATGGGAGTCTTCCAGCTCTAATCCAACCACTGGAATCCTCTCCAGGGCTCCTGTTTTAGGGACTAAAGATGCCTAGAAGAGGAAAAGCAACCCAAGCCCTCACTTGTTTTCCAGTGTCATCCTTTGCTGGATATCAAGTCCCTATGTTCAGTGGCTGCTTTCCCCTATATTAACTTTCTCATCTGTATTCTCACCAGTCCTCCCCTCCACTTCTTGTTTAACTCATTGATTTGTTTTCCTTTCTTTCCTCTGCCATTACCTTGTCTGAGGCTCTGATTCCTCTGCAATATCTTCCTTTGCCCCAGAGCAACTGCGTTAATAGCCAAAATATGGGCAATTCCACTTTCCTCAGCCTTTCTGCAGGTCTGGCCTGCACTTGCTAACAGTACTTATTAGTGCTGATTAGGCCGACTAATGAGACTCTTGTGCACACATCTGAGGGAGAGCAAAACCCAAAGGGACAAGGAAGGAAGAAATTGACTTTGCAATAGCTATGCTACTTCTTTGCAGTTGTCAGTATGGATGTGTGGGAGGGCAGAACTTGCTCAGAGTCCACGAGTGAGCTAGTCTGGCAGATAACCCTACATGTGAAATCAGGAGCTCCTTTTCTGGTACAGAATTGAAGGTTTTCAACTTTTATGGGCCCAGATGTTTGTAGTAGGACTGATGGCTGGCAGTTCTGCACCTCTGCCTTTCTACAGGTTTTTGGGCTGTAGCAGGAAATGGCTTGCAAAGACAGAAGTACTTTGAAACAAGGGCTGCGTTGGATACACTGTAGATGAAAAACACAGCAGGAAGAGAAAGAGGTGAAGTTTTATTCCTGGATATCCAGCCCATGATATGCCAAAAAAACCACAGACATCTGTGTGTTGTGTCTCATTCAGGCAAGCTCACAGTTAGGAGAGATCTCTTATCACGGGAGCGACTGAGATGGCCGAAAATACACATGAGATTTTTCACAACATTTTTTTTTTCCTGGCCTCTGGGTAGAAGAGGATGTTTCTAATTCACTTTATAGGATTTTAGATGCACAAGAGAACCACAGTACATCAAAGAGGAACGAATACTGTAATTCCCCTGAAAGGTCAATGCTTTTTACAGAGCTTTTTATTGCTGTTAAGCTCTTTAGGGAATGATGTATTCTATCTACCACAGACATCATGGAGGTAGTATGAGATGCAGTGGCCATCCATCCCTATTACTATTTCAGCCTCTGGGGAATGATCTGGATGCTCAAAGGCTATTAAGTGTCTGATTTAGTTTGAAATCATTGGGAATTAGCCATCTAAATCTTTAAATACTCTGCACAAAAGACTACCCTGCAAAAGCTTACTTGTATGTGCCTTACCTTAGTAGTCTCTGTGTGTATAATGATGCCTGAAGTTATTCGTGTTACCCTTGGAGACTCCCCTATTGTGTTGTGTGGCTGTTCTCATCAGAGAAAGGGCTGGTTGGGGTAGGAAGAGGACAATTGCAATTTCAGTTGGAGATCACTGAGTAAGAGACAAATTGAGGTAATACCCTGAGAAGGATGGTGCAGATTGAGGTGTAAGGGATCTTGCCCCAGGCTCCAGAAACACAGGGGGGAGGCTTCAACAGCAATGACAACTGGTAGGTGAAAGATACACACCAAAACTGTCCCATTTGGGTATTTCTGATGATAACTGAATTTTTGATTCTGATTTTCAGCTTTGTGCTCTGGCCATAAATGGATGATTTTAGATAGGAGAGAATTTTAGCAAGTGCTGAAACCTGAGGAAAACCATGATGTGTAAACAATATGGATTAAACAGAGAGCAAAAAAGTCACTGAAAAAATAGGCTACTTTGTGAATGATTTAGATTTTTTGCAGTTTTTGTAGACTGTGCACTTGGTGAAGGAACAAAGCTTGATTTGGAGCTGGTATGAAATAAAGAAGGACCCCTTAAGGTACTGGATGAGGTAATAGGCATTACCAAATTAAGAGAATTTTCCTCTCTCAGGTGGCTTTTATAATACACTGACAGGAGAGGGAATTCAGACTACTACAAGTTAAGTTTACAGCAGAAAGACAGCTCCAACTAGGACCCTGTTTAAGAGCTTAAAAAGCTAAGCAAATAAATTTAGAGATTTTATACTGACCTCAAATGAGCAATTGCACTGAGAAAGATGTGAAGACATTTCTGTATATGGCAAAAATACTGTTGATAGCAAAAGGAAGGGAAGTGTGAAGCTGCAGCCTGTTGGAACAAAGAAACTAAAACAAGCTGTGCACTGAGCCTGCACTTCTGTTTCTCTGAAGCAATCTTGGCAAAGACAGTGCTGTGGATAGTTCTGTAGGTGTGACATGCATTTCCATTACAAACAGCCTAGTGGCATGGAAAGGTTTGGGAGTGTGTTGTAGGTTGATGGGAATGAAGTTTTGGCATTTGCAGGGAAGTGCAGACCTCTGAAGTGTATAATATTTTCTCCAAACGAGGTGCTGGTGGGTAACAATGGCAGAAATGTGAAGTGGCCAGCCTGGACCGAGAAGTCAGAAGCTACTCTGTGTGTGTCGATACATCATTTAACAGAGACCTACCGTGAATATGGCAGCAACTGTGTGGTGCCTATGTCAGTGATTTACAGATAAGTAAGGAAATAGATGAGGCAAAAGGAAAAGCCAGTATAATTGGGCCCTAGGAACGCTCACCATGTTTGCGGCCATGTCCGAAATGCAAGACGATGTCTGGTCAGGCATGGAATAGGTTGCACAGGAAGGTGGTGGAATCACCGTCCCTTGAGGTATTCAAGAAATGTGTGGACATGATGCTTTGGGACATGATTTAATGGCCATGGTTGTGTTAGGTTGACAGGTGGACTCAATGATCTTAGAGGTCTTTTCCGACTGAAACGATTCTATGATTCTATGACAACAGTTTTACATCCCATGGGATATTGCCACAGTGTTGGTGGTTCTTGTCATAACTTCTTGGAAGGAAAGTCTTTTTCAAGGGAATAGAGCTCCCACGAAAAGGGCACTGAGCCAGCTGTGTTGCTTGGGAAAGCCTTAAAGAGGTTACTGTGCCCCAGGATGATCAAGGGATTGAATTAATGGATCAGCTGCAGCCGACAGCATCATACTGGTGATCTGAGCAAGACCTGTGGTCCCTGCACCAGCTAGTTAAATACTGCCCATTTGTAGATTGCAGATACATTATTTTGTTTCAGGCACAGGAGTCGGCCACTCAAGCAGAATTGCGCACTGTCGGATACTGGAGGGTAGGGCCATTGGGACGGTGCAGGACTTGCAGGAGAACCACATTGTTGTGCATCAGGAGCTAGAGGTGTGATGACATTCCATCATGCCTGCCACTAGACACTGACTATTGCCTACTGAGTCCTAGAAGAGTTTGGTTTCTGATGAAAATGGGTGCACTAATAGTGTCCCCATGTGTAGGCGGTGTCTGGGCTCCTGTTATATCCCTGGAGATCTAGGCCACACAGAAGCTAGGGTCACTCAGCTGGGAGGTCTCTACTTCTGTGACTTGCATCACTTACTTTGGACTCCATTGCCTGGAACAGGAATTGGGGTGCTCAGTGTTCTTAGGGACAACTCTACTTATCTCTAGATAGATGCCTGTATTGCTGCGATGCTGATTTCAATTTTTACTACCGTCGGATTGATCAGGGAAACAAGTTAGGGGGAACACAGATGTGTTCCAAGAGGCAAACACTTGCAGACTCAGTTGCAAGAGGCAGATTGAAGCATCGTTTGTGTTCCTGTAAAATGGTCAGACCCCAGAAGCAGAGTATTCTTGAATGGCTTAGTCTGGACTGTCCATAAATGCTGACAAGCTAAATGTGAGTGCCAGAAAAAATGTTCACTAGACTTGATGAAGTCATAGTAGCCTTCCAGCTGGAGTGGCAACAGGCTTGTAAGAGAGGAGACATGGAGCAGTAACAACAGCTACTGCTCTTCATGGTGCAGGGCTTGTGTTTTCCTAGGATAGGTTTTTTTGTATTTGCACTGCTTAATTGGTACAATGTATTCTGAAATACTTACTCATGCCGTGAGTATCATCCTTAGCCTCACACACCTTTTAAACGTGACTCCTAAATCATCCTGGTGAATTTGTAGTGGGGTGAATTTCAACCTTGATTCTTGAGATTCTTTTTCTTTCTTTAGAGGAATCAGATTTTAAGTAACTGAATGGATGGACTGATGGTGGGAATAAGGACAGCAAGCCCTAATTTTACAACATGCCAGGAAGACAAAGTCAAAGAAGAGTAGTGTAGCCTCATAGTCTGGTTCTGCTTTCCATCTTAGCTGCTCTTCAGGGAGAGAAAGCAGAACAGCAGAGCATGCTGGAAAGCACATTCATTTTCACAGTTTTTGTAAGCTCCTCTGCAGTATACCAGGTTTAGTGATCCAAGTGAAGGTAGAACATAACTGTAACCTCTCCCCAAGCCCAAACAATGTGGATGAAAGTATATAGGCCCACATGGTGGGCTTTTTTGTGGTTTTGGGTTTGTTTGTTTGTTTGTTTGTTTTTGTTATCATTGATATTATAGCTGAAATAGTGATACTACTGCTTGGCTTCATTTTTTTCTTCCCTGAGAAGGTTCAGATATTTTCAGAAACAAATGAGTAGTTACTAGGGACTGAAATCTTTGTAGTGGATAGCTCTGGAGGCCCAAAAGCTTTCAGAGAAAGCAGGGATTTCCTGCTTTCTAAGTAATCCTAGGGGTGTTGCACTGTGATGTGAAACACAAAAATAAAACTACAGTGAAGAGTTTGTTGCTAGCAAAATGTCTGTATTAAAATACAAAGAAAACTTTCCTGTTTGGAACAGTAATGAATAGACTGTCTTTTGTCTTGCTACTAACAGCACTGCCAAGTTCAGCTTTCCAAACAGATCACAACGTTCTTGGGGAACAAATTCCATCACTGTCATTCTGAGCCTCAGCCTAAAAAAAACAAAAACAAAACAAGAGGTCAAAGACAGTAGTACTGTAAATCCTAACAATATTCCAGAATGATTACACTGGTTTAATGCAATATGTCCCATCAGATGTGGGCTATATCTGGACACTGCTTGGTGATGGCAAGCTCATAGGGCTTCCTATTGTGTTTGAGAAGGCGATGATTGCGTTGGAGCCCTTGGAGCTCTTGTTCATGCCCAAGATGTCCACACTGGTTTGCTCTGGCTCGGTTTTCCTGAAGATGTTTTTCATGGTTGACTGGAAGTTATTGGTGACGAAGCAGTAGACGATGGGGTCCATGCAGCTGTTGAGGCTACTCAGAGTCACTGTCACATGGTAGACAAGGAGGCTGACATCATGGGACATGTCTGGGTTGACGGAGATTGCTACCTGTCGCACGTGAAAAGGAGTGAAACAGATCATGAAGATGATAAGGACAGTGATAAGGAGTTGTACAGCCCTCATTCTTCTCTCCCGACTCTGGTGCATGAGGCTGGGCTTGGACAGAGCACACATAATCCTGGTTGTGAAGAAGATAATTACAATGAGGGGGAAAAAATACTCGCAGACCATCAGAACCAGAATCTTGGAAAGGCAGCATGCAGCAAACTGTATTGCCATGGTCAGGATGGAAAAAGTCACCACGGTAGCAAAGATCCAAATGAAGATGCAGATCCCCTTGGCACAGGTGGGGTTCCTCCATTTCCGCGAGGCCTCTACCTGTACAATTGCCAGATAGCGGTCAACGCAGATACAGGTCAAGAAAAGGATGCTGCAGTACATGTTGACAAAGTAGCCAAAAATATGAACCAAGGAACAATTCAGGCAGTTCCCTGCGCTGTAGAACATGATGATCCGGACAGGCAAGGAGAAACCCACCAAGAGATCAGTAACAATCAAGTTGATGGTGTAAATAACAGAGGTGGTTTTTGTCTTGGTACGGAAACAGAAGACGTACAGTGCCAAGCTGTTCAACACAACACCCACCAGGAAAATGATGGCATTGGCTATCATCAGGGCAATCCACAGGCTGTAAAATTCTGTGTACAGTTCTTTGTCAGAGTGGATGAACTTGGAGAACAAGTAGATGCTGGAGTTGGGTTGCTGGGTGGAATTGATAGAGTCAAGGACTGGCAGCTGGGTTGAGGAGGTCGACATGGTCACTGATTTTCCAGCAGTCTGGAAGAAAAGAAACAGATAAATTGATGGACTCAAAATAGTGTCACCTAGGAAGATTTTTAGCTGACCTATTTGTATATCCGCAGTAGTTACGCGCTGCTGTACCGCCTCTCTCATCTGCCAATATGGGATTACCAATAATCACTAGAAAAAATACTTGTGTTTATAATTACTGTCTTCCAGTGATTATAGATGCATGTTTTGGAGAAGACACACCATCCTCAAGTTTCTCTTCCTCTGTCCTGTGCAAAAGTGGTTTTGAGCCTAAAGGGGACCTAAACATGATCAGGCTTGAGCCTGCTACATGGCAGCAAATGGCCTGGAGAAATAGATAGGTTGCTGAATCCAAGCAAGGTGCTTTGATGTTCTTGGAAGGCACACTCCATTTTCTGCTGTGAGAGGCAACATCAGACCAATATGAGGCTACTACCAACTCTTGTTTACTGCACATGACACATTTTTTTGAGTC
>VWYK01081942.1:0-10061 GCA_013399775.1 Semnornis frantzii | reverse complement strand
AAAAAAAAGCAAACCCAAAAAATTTAATCTCTTTTTTTTTTATGTATGTGGTTAGAATGCCTTCNTAATCTCTTTTTTTTTTATGTATGTGGTTAGAATGCCTTCTTTTTCACATCCTAATGCCTTCTTTTCCACATCTTTTTGAAAGGCGGTCATTTTTATGTCCAAAAAAGCCCCAAACCCAAAAATTTCCATCTCTTTTCTTTGTTTTATTTTGTGGTTAGAATACCTTCTTTTTTTTTCACATCCTTTTAAAAGGTTGTCATTGTTGTGACGCAAAAAAACCCAAACAAAAAAAACTACTTTTAAAAACATTTTTGGTCTTTAGAATGCCTTCTTTTTTTACATCCTTTTAAAAGGTTGTCAATTTCGTGACCAAAAAGACCTTAAAACAAAAAAAAAAATCTTTCTTTTTTTTTGTGTGTGTGTGATTAGAATACTTTCTTTTTCATATCCTTTTAAAAAGTTGTCACTGTTGTGACTAAAAAAAACCCAAACCCAAAAAATTCCTTTTTTTTTTGTGATTAGAATTCCTTCTTTTCCACTTATTTTTAAGAGGTTGTAGGTTTCGTGTCCAAAAGAACCCCAAACAAAAAAAAAATTCCATCTTTTTTTTTAATTTTTGGTGATTAGAATGCCGCCTTTTCCACATCTTGTTAAAAGGATACCTGAAACAATTTCCTGGGTACTCTTTTTTAGTTGGGGTTGGGTTGGTTCCTTGGGTTTGGGTTTTTTTTTTTTTTTTTTGCTTTTATTAAACTAGTCTCCTAAAAATCTCGTGGAGTTATGTCCAGATGGGTGAACAGCATCAAGTGAAGTGATCCGGGTGGTTGGCAGGACGTGAGGAAAGAATTTAATGCTCTGCTGCTTATCTTAGTAAGAATGTTCTCCCTAGCAAGTGGAGATTCAGGCTTGACAGTTTCAGCATTGATCTGGTTCACAGAAGCCTGGGAGAGCATCTCATTTACAAATTTCAGTGATGTCACAGAACCACAGAGTGCCTTTGATTGGAAAAGATTTTTCCCATTGAGTCCAACCAATTCTCTAACTCTACCAAGGCTGGGGCTAAACCCTGCCCCTTAGCACCATACCTCTGCCTCTTCAAAACACCTCCAGGTATGGGGATTTAACCACCTCCCTGGGGAGCCTAGGCCAGACTTTGGGAACCCCTTCAGTCAAGAAGTTACTTCTAATCTCCAACCTAAACATCCCCTAGTGCAACTTGAGCCCAATTTTTTCCCTGTGAGGGTTACAGAACGCTGGAACAGGCTGCCTAGGTGGGGTTGTGGAGTCACCTTCTCTGGAGATACTCAAGGATGTGTTCCTGTGTGATCTGTTCTAGGTGATCTTGCTCTGGCAGGGGGAGATGGACTGGATGAACTTTAGAGGTCCCTTCCAGCCCCTGGCATTCCCTGATTTGCTCTTGTCACTTGTTCCTTGGTAGAAGTGACCAGCTCCCACCTGGCTCCAGCCTCCTTTTGGGGAATTATAGAGAGCCAGAGGGTCTCCCCTCAGCCTTCTCCTCTCCAGGATGAGCAATCCCAGCTCCCTCGGCTGCTCCCTACCAGCCCTATTCTCCAGACCCTTCACCAGCTTCATTGCCCTTCTCTGGATACGCTCTATCCCTTCAATGCCCTTCTTGGAGTAAGGGGCCCAAAACTGAAGCCAGAATTCAAGGCGTGGTCTTGGCAGTGCCCAGTACAGGGGCACAACTCCTGCCCTGGTCCTGCTGGCCACACTATTGCTGATCCAGGCCAGGATGCTGGTGGCCTTTTTGGCCACCTGTGCACATGCTGGCTTCTCTTCATCTGCTGTTGACCAGCACCTGCAGGTCATTTTCCACAACAGTTTTCATCCACTCTCCCCCAATCCCTAACTATTCATATCGAGTTAAACTCATAGAATGGTTTAGGTTGAAAGGGACCTCAAAGCTCAGCCAGTCCCAACCCCCTGCCATAAGCAGGGACACCTCTCACTAGAACAGGTCTCTCAAGGCCTCATCTAACCTGGCCTTGAACACTTCCAGGAAGGTTGTGGCGCACAGAATCTTTGATCACATTGGGTGATTCCGTGCTCGACAACCTCCCTGGGCAACCTCTACCAGTGTCTCACCACCCTCACTGGTAAGAACTTCTTCCTAACATCCAGTCTAAATCTCCCCTCTGCCAGTTTAAACCCATTCTTCTTCATCCTGTCATTACAAGACCTTGTCAATAGTCCTTCCCCAGCTCTTCTGTAGCCCCCTTCAGATACTGGAAGGCCACTTCAAGGTCTCCAGGAAGCCTTCTCTTCTCCAGGCTGCAGAGCTCAACCCTCTCAGCCTGTCCTCGTAGCAGAGCTGCTGCAACCCTCTGAGCATCTTCGTGGCCTCCTCTGGACTGGCTCAAACAGTTCCATGTCCTTCTTGTGTCGGATGCTCCAGAACTGCAGGTGGGGTCTGAGGAGAGCAGAGCAAAGGGACAGAATCCCCTTCCTTGCCCTGCTGCCCACACTGCACTTGCTGCAGCCCAGCACTCGGTTGTCTAAACCCTGTGGGCAAGGATTCCACTTCATAACATTATGCTTCATAACTGGTGTCTGTGGTAGCATCTTGTGAATTTTACGTGCATGTAATTTCTGTCCTTTAGAACTAACTGTTCTGTGATTCCCCTTTGGTCTGTGTTTCTTTATCAGACATCACAGCATGGTTAAGCAATGCTCCTTACGAACTTCCGCGTCAGTAATTTTGTGGCATAAAAATTGCGCTTATTAAATGCACAGATTTTCCTTTCTGGGATTTAAAAGTCACTGGCTTTGGCATCTGCAGCTTATTTCTTGCCATCTGCTTAATTGAGTAGCTTCTCTGTTTATCTTGAAATGCAGATAAATGGCTTTCAGAGCAGTGTTTATAGCTTAATAGTTCCTGAAATAAGAGTCAACATTATCTCCTAGACTCTGCCAGTCATAACTAATGATCCCTCTGCTTACAATGTTGAGCAAGTCAGGAGACACTGAACTCTGTAGAGAGCAAGGGCCTAGTGCAGTTGGGAGATAGTTTGTATGTGGTGGCGCCTAGAAGACAAGGCTTTTATGGCTCAGTAGCATTAATTGGGAACTGAAATTTGTTCTTGGCCACCTCTAACCTCCTATCACTTAACTGTTTCTCTGTGAATATGGATACAGACCCACGGGTGAGTTGATAGCGCAGAGTAGTCCTGCTTTCCTCATCCTTTAAAGGAAATGGTATCACTTTACTGTTACATTTGCTTCAATTTTGTGCTTTGGGATAGATTTTGCAGTGTGCAATCTCTGCAGAAACTTGGGATTATTTTATTTTTATTACGTTGCAAGCATCACTGGCAGCCAGCCTGACAGAGGCATTGTGTGGAGGGCTGAAGGAGGATGAGAAAATAAATAGGCAACTGGCAATTAATGTATTTTATCCCACAGCTGGCAATTAATGTATTTTATCCCAAAGCTGGCAATTAATGTATTTTATCCCAAAGCTTTTTTAAAGGACATTTTAATATATTAATGAAAGTAAGATGCTTTTTTTTTTTTTCCCCCTGTATGTTCCTGGCAAGTCCTTCGGCTTGGTTCATGAATGAAGAGTGGTAGGCTTTCCTTTGTAATAGGATTCAGGAAGAGAGAGGGCAAAGAAAGGGAGACAGAGGAAGAAAAGAAAGGATACAGGAGTAGATTTACCATCCAGTGCTATGTTGTCATTACCTTGGGAGCAAAAGTTGCTTGTTTAATCCATTGAAACTTAAACACGAGAGGAACAGCAGTGCCTTATGGCATTAATTGTTGTTATTCTTCTACACTTCTGGCAGCTTGTCAATGCAATCTCTTAAATTACATTCTTCAGCTCTCAAGAAGAGCATTTATTGGCAATTGCAGTAATAGGTGTTGTGAGATGAGCGAAGAACTTCAGCCAGGATAATATCCTGCTTCCAAATGGGCAATCCAGCAGCCAGAGGAGGCTGGATGAGACACTTAGAGCCATGGTTTAGTTAATTAGGTGGTGTTAGGTGATAGGTTGGACTTGATGATCCTAGAGGTCTTTTCCAACCTGGTTAATTCTGTGTGATTCTGTGAATTCTAGGTGGTGATGCACAAAGCAGTCTCCATACCTAATTCCTGTGTCTCCACAGCCATCTAGTCCACTGTTTTGAAAAGCTAATTGAATGTAAACATTTAGGTTGGGTGACTGGTTGTTGAAAGGAACTGTGTGTGAAAGCTGTTCCTACTTATATCGGTTGTGTTTATGCTTCAGCTTCTGTGTTTTTCATTGTTTTGGTGAGCCTTCATATTATCTTAAAAGGAGGATTTGAGATGGTATTGGCTGGAGAAAAAAGCGAGCTGATAGAAGGCACAGCCTGGGTGACACAGTGTACAGTACAAAGGCCATGGTGATGGAAAGGCAGCAAATTCAAAACACTGCTCAGAGCTCTGAAGGTGCTTTTTTATGGGATGTTCCCATGAATGCACTACAGGAGAGCAAGGTAGAATAAGCAAAGCCCTCAGATAGGTTAAGTGGAGGAATGTGGTGGCTGTCAGGAGCACCACCATGTGGTTCCAGCGAGGTCTAGCCAGAAGATGTCATTTGATGTACCTTTTCCATGACATAGATGTCATCTTGTGAGTGTGCGGTAGGAGCTGTCTAAAGTTGGGATGCAGCAGGGAGAGGCCAAGCAGCATGGAAGAGGAGAAATTCAACTGCTGCTCCTGCCAGTATCAGGTAGTTTTAAAAAAGGGTGTGTAAGGTACCAGTAAAGGAAATAAGAATCACAGACTCACAGAAACATTCCAGTTGGAAAAGCTCCTCAGGATTATTGAGTCCAACCGTTGTCCCTACTCTGCAAGCTTCACCCTCAACCATTATCCCAAACACCACATCCAAATGACTTTTAAACTCATCCAGGGTTGGTGACTCCACCACCTCCCTGGGCAGCTCATTCCAATGCCTGACCACTCTTGTTGGAAAAATAAATTGCTAATGTCCAGTCTAAACCTACTTTGCTGCAGCTCGAAGCCATTCCCTCTTGATCCATCACTAATTACCTGTGAAAAGAGATCAACAGCAGCCTCTCCACAACCTCCTTTCAGGTATCTGTAGACAGCCATGAGGTCTCAGCCTCCTCTTTTTCAAGCTAACCATCCCCAGCTCTCTCCGTTGCTCTTCATCAGATTTATTCTCCAGGAATAATAAATCTCATGGAGATTTATTCTCCAGGCCCTTCCCCAGCTTCCTTGCCCTCCTCTGCACTGGCTCTAGCACCTCCAGATCTCTCTTGTACTGAGGTGTCCAAAACTGAACACAATACTCGAGGTGTGGCCCTAGCAGAGCAGAATACAAGGGGACAATCAACTCCTTGCTTCTGCTGCAGCATTTGCAAAGACAGTATATGCAAATTTTCTATAAGATGAAATCAGAGGCAACTTTTTTAGTGTGAGATTGGTGCTATATGAGGTCTTGTTTCTTAACTTCTATTCCAAGTCAAATATCCGTCAGGATATTTAAGACAGATACCTGTCTTATATCTGTCAGGATATGACAGGATACCTGTCTTTGGTTATTGCCTTAGGAATCGTACTGGTTCCACTCAGCGCCCTGAAGAGTCAGCCCTCCTATAAGACATCGTTTGAAAGTTCATATAGATCCAGAGTAGTTTTCTGAACAACAGCTGCAATAAAACTTCAAACAAGAAATTGGATACATTCTGTTCTGAATAGGCAGGTATCTTTTATTCTCATTACCAGTTCCCAAATGTGGAATCAGATTAGGTAACTGCAGAGCAGAAACTGAAGTATCATTTTGTAGCGGAAAGCACCGAAGTATGAAAAGCTGCGTGCCTGTTCGGACCGCAGTGTCTGGTGCTTACAGCTTAATATGAGAAAGAAAAGAAGCTGATTAGTAACATTAGCTATAGGTCATCACTGATAGTTGCATGCTAGAATGGAAGTGATAGATGTTGTTTGTGACACAAAGGGAGTGTAATATATTAAATGACCATGTTACATGGAATAAATGCCAATTACCAGATCACTTTTCCTTTCATTACAGTTACAAGCTAAGTAAATTATTTCAAGGATTTGAAATACACTCTGGTGAGACCTCACCTGGAGTACTGTGTCTATCTTTGGAGCTCTCAACACAGGAAAGACATGGACCTGATGCAGAGGGTCCAGACGAGGGCCATGGAAATAATTGGAGGTTTGGAGCAGCTCTGATACAAGGACGGGGAGCTGGGGCTGTTCAGCCTGGAGAAGAGAAGGCTCCAGGGAGACCTAATAGCAGCCTGCCAGGACCTGAAGGGGACTACAAGAAGCATGGAGAGAGACTGCACAAAGGCCTGCAGGGACAGGCTTCAAACTAGAGCAGAGCAGATTTAGATTGGATGTTAGGAACAAGTTCTGCACCATGAGGGTGGTGGAACACTGGAACAGGTTGCCCAGGGAAGTGGTTGTGTCCGCATCCCTGGAGATATTCAAAGTGAGGCTGGACAGGGCTGTGGGCAGCCTGGTCTCATTGAGGATGTCCCTGCTGACTGCAGGGGGGTTGGACTGAATGAGCTTTGGAGGTCCCTTCCAACCCAGCCCATTCTGTGATTTTATGAAATAATAACCTATAGACAGGTTCTTTTGTTGTTTGTTTCTTTGCTTGTTTAAATGATGCTCTTTTATATATCTGTGCAAACTGTGATTGCAGGGAGCTTTTAACAGTAGTTAATCAACTTGTAAGACAAATACCAGGATAACTAATTGCTCTTAACTGCTATGCCTGTACTTCGGAGTGATATTTTTACTCTCTTCTCAATATGGGAAGAAATTTTGCTGCCCTTTGTATAGAGTTTTTGTCAAATTTCCTATCTTTTTTTGTGATGTGCTATGACAAAAATTGCCTACCCTGTCAGCAACTTCATGACATCTTTGGTGGCCCTTTCTCTGAAAAAAACCCACAAATTCTGATTCTGTGCCATCTCTTCCTATAGTCTGTTCTGTTGGTGTTTTTTGGGGGTTTTTTGTTATTGTTTGCTTATAAAGTAAACAAGAGGAAGCCTGAAAAACACTGAAACCTTGTCATGGAAAACATGTCTTGAGTCAGATAAATGAGAGCCAGCCCACTGTGGGGTATCTTATATCACAGCTAGACCCACTTTAAAGGGAAGTGGGGAGCAGAAGGCTGCAGCTGCAGCCAGCATATCATACACAGAGCTCGAAAGCCGTTGTCAGTCATCTGGAAATAGTTACAGGTTCTGTATGGCTCAGAATCTTCATTTTGCTTGTAATTCCAGGATTTTCTTTTTTTCCCTTGGACCTTTCTACTCTCGTACCCTGTGCAGCCTGAGCGTTGCCCTGCGCCCGGGTGCAATAATACGGTTTGCCAGCTTACAATCAAAGGGAGTACAGACAAAACCAGTTGAGCCGTATTAGGCAGCCTGGACTGCATTTCTCTGCTGCTGAATAACACACCACAGGTGCAGGATTAAGCCCAGCATATGATGCAGTGTTTGCTTAGTGGAGTCCCCTGAGCTGCTTCCTCACATGACTTTCATCTTTGGGTAATATGGCAGCAGTGTAGCAAGCCCATGGAATCCCAGTGTAAGTAGAAGGCTTAGCTTTTGAGCTCACAAAACACTTGTGCTTCCCCCCCCCCCCTTTTTTTTTCCCCCCCATTTTCCTTCTTTTAACATCTCTTTAAATCGTTTTTGTTTGTTTGTTTTAAACATGGTTTAAGCAAAACAGATAGAAGAGACTGAAGCCAAACTGCTCAGCTTCGTTGTTTTCCAGAAAGGTCAGATGTGTGTGAGAGAAAAGAGCAGCGTGGTTGGTGTGCAGGTGAGATGTGGGGTTGCCCTCTGGGGCAACAAGGAAGCAGCCGCTCATGACCCATGCTGTCTTGTGCTTGAAGCTTCAGTCCTTAACATTCTGGAGATTTCCTCTTCATTTGCTTGGTCTGTGGGGTCAGAGTTTGTAGAGTGTCTAGGGTCTGCTCTAAACCCTTAGGTGTGTTTTGCTTAATTCAGTTTTAAGGAGAGAAATGGTAGATGTAGGGAGAAAAAAACCCTGCAGATAAAAGATTTCTAGTCCCCCTTTTTTTTTTGTGAGGAATAGGAAAAATGATTTTTTGTAGAAGACCTGCTAATTGGCATTCAGCCTGAGAAAGAGTTTAAAAGGATGTTTCTCTTTTTCTCCTGAAATGCACTTTCATATTAATCTCTGAATTTGAAGTTAATTGAGATGTAAATGTTGCTGCAATAATAGACCAGTTTTGATGCCAGGTCTGCATTTTGAGCTGAACTACAGAGCTGGGACTGGTTCTAGCCTTAGCAAGGGATGGCTTTCTGTGTGATTTTAAAGGTACATTGGCAATACATAACTGCATGTGTATGTTAGTAATGTTTATCAAAGTGCTGCTTCTGTTCTGTATGTTTGAAATAATACTTAATTTGAAAAACAGCCAAATCGTAAAAACAGAAGTGCTTTGTCTCCTGAAAGTTTTTATCACTGTTAATATATGAGTGAGTGCTGGGGAAAAACAACTAGTTTTATATTTGACTAGAATTGTGTCTTGCTTCATATTCTGTAAAGACAATCTAGGGAGAGAAAGATTGTTATGCAACTCTTGAAAACTTCTGGTCAAGCAGATGAGCACATGGGGTACAAGTTTTAATGGTGGTTGCAATTTACTTTCCATTCTTTAGGAGCTCTATGGAGTGCATTTTTAAAGGTGGAGCTGTATAACCTTGGAAGAAAACACAGCAAGCAAAGCCCGTGATAGTGACTGCTGGTTTCTTCCTTTCCAGAGAATGGAGTGGGTGGGCAAGTGTGGCAGCAGGGACTATAGAATTGTTTGGGTTGGAAAAGACCTCTGAGATCATCAAGTCCAACCACCAAGACCAACTGATGGTTTGGCACCAGTGTCATTGCGCATGGGCGCTAGGTGCCTCCTTCCCACCCAGACACAAGCTCAGCAGATGCTCTGAAGAGTTCAGACAGAGAAATGCCTTTAGGCTACTTGAACACTTCAGGAAAACCGTAGTGCTTATATCTGCAGTCAGAACTGATTATTGTTCTTCCATTCATGCAATTAACTCTTGTTTGCAATAGAGGTGCTTTTATCCCCCTTTAAATTGATTTGTTTTCTGACAAAGTGAATAAGTTAGTGATGCTTTCTGTTGCATTTAACAGTGTTTGCAGAAAATAAGATTTGTTCCTCAGCCCTCCTTGATGAACACAAAAGATCTTCAGCACATACGGTTTCTATGCATGCAGGTCAAATCCTTACACTGTGTGTGGTGAGGCCAAAGGCAGCAGCAGTTGGTGCAATTCAGTCCCTGCTTTGGCAGCTGAACAGGGCCAGAATTTCTGCTGTCACTTGTTCAGTTACTTAAAGCACTACTGGGCCTGGTGACATTGGCAGGGTGGCATTTGCCTCTATAAAGAAAAATTCTTGCAGTCCTCGAGTGCTTCATTTGGCAACAGTTAGTGATTGAGTGTGTTGTAAACACCTGGGGTTTAGGAATGCCAATGGCATCCACCCATGAAAAATTAACAAAACATAGTAGTGATTTTTTTCAGACACTAAACAGTCTGGCCTTCTAGGAAGCAGACAGGCATTTGAGGAAGAGTGCAGAGAGGAGCTGGTAGAAAGCATCATCATCCCCCCATGATTGAGGAAGCATTTTGATAATGAATAACCAAAGTTTAAGGAAGGTTCTATATAGTCTTTTGTTTTGGTTTGGTTTGTTTTTAATATAACATTCCCAAGCCACAAGATAGCTGTGTGATGGATTTCTTTCATGAATGTCTACACTGTATGGGAAGTGAGAAGAAACAACTCCAGTGCAGCAGGATTGAGAAAGGAGTTGGGGATTCATGAAGTAGGTTGCTCTTTAGCCTGAGCTGGGGATGTGCCACATCTACTCAGGAGCATTCAAATCCAGTCAGTTAGAAGGGCACTGGCATGCTGAATGATACTGGCACTGTCTTCTGCAAACATGGTATGTGCATGTGCTAATTATATTTCAGGATACAGGTGCAGTCTTTGATGTTGGGGGGTGGGGGAGTGGGGGGGT
>VWYK01081941.1:1429-26558 GCA_013399775.1 Semnornis frantzii | reverse complement strand
ATGGCAAGGAATTGGAACTAGATAATCCTTAAGATCCCCTCCAACCTTACCATTCTATGATTCTAGGAACAGAGACACATCCCGGCCGAGAAACCAGGGGAAAAAGAACACCCAAAAAAATGGAATGGGAAACTTTATAAGCTATAGAATATACTTAGATATACAATATATATGTATCACATATGCCCCAGCCACGCAGTGAACATGATGTTAGCATAGTTTAGAACATACAATCCAGCTTTCTCTGCACCACCGGTGGGGAGAGCAGCCCCATCCCCCATCTCTTGTCCCTTCTAGTGGGGCAAGTCAGTTTAACCCAATACACAAGGACACCCTATAAGATGGAAAAATGTAGTACATAGTTCCTCTAAAAATGTAAATTCATACGAAAATTTTCAGCAATATTTGTTACACAATCAAATGTCTATGAAAATTAGACTGAAGATTTTAGGGGAAAATAGATTCTAGGGGGAAAAAAAAAAAAAGGGAAAAAAAAGAGTCCAAAAGTGAATAAACCTTTTTTTTTTTTTAAGAAAACAACAAAATTGCAGTAAAAGAATATTTATTTCTCAGTATTGACTGCAGATGTAAATTTAACATTGGCTGAGAATGAGCTACGCCAGGCACACACAGAACCATGCAGGTAATGGATATGCTGTCTCTTAAACTTTCCTGTCTCTTCCTGTTGATGTTTTAAAAGCTCTGCAAAGTTTATAAATGTAGTGAAATTATACCAAATGGCCACTGGCATTTAGGCAGCACAAAACCTGCAGATAAATGCACACATCCACACACCCACACATTTTCTGTAAATAATCTGTCAGGTTCAATGACTGTATTTTACTGCTCCACATACTGCCTCACTGGAACCAGCAAACTAATTCCAGCAAGAATTACTCCACAGGCATAAGCCCATTTGGTCATGGACTCGAGTTCCTGTTTTCAAATGGATGGGTGTTTACCTCAGATGGAGGAAGCATAACATTTAGTTAATGTGGCCAGTTTTCCTGACGTGCCCCTCACTAAAGCAGTAAGACATATCTGGACTCCACATACACTGTTATTTTTCCATTTCAGCCCTTAAGTGGGCTGCTCAAGCACCAAGCACTCCTAGAGGTGACTGTACACGCTGTCTGTGATGAGGTAAGGACTACATCCACACCTGGAGAAGGAGGGAAGGGATAGAAAAACTTTCCATGTGCTGAGTAGACAGGAGTGCATTGCCACTGTAAAAGCTGGGGAAGAAAAAGGGTAAGTCAGAGGCTTTACAACCCACAGGTCAAGCCTGGTGCACAGACATGGCCTGTGGAAGTCCTGCTGTTGTCTTTACCATGATGTCGTCCATCACACTTGTTCCATGTCACATTTTTTGCAGATGGAGATTAGTCTCCACTGTTTGTTTTATGACTTGCTGACAGTACTGTGAGCACCTGCAGACTTGGGAGGTTTCTAAGCAAAGGTGCCAGTTCCCTCTCAGGTGAGAAGAAGAGGCACAGAGAGAGTGCATACACAGGAGGGCACGTTCATGGGAGGGCTTATAAATCTGGCAAGGATGGGTGCAGTTCACACCGAAGCCAAGACCACTCCTTCCAGTTGCTTTCAGACCTGGGCCTGGGTTTCTTCTATCTTAATTTGCCTTTTTCTAGGATTAAAGACGTACCAGAGTCACAGAAATATTTGAGTGGGAAAAGACCCTTAGGATCACCAAGTCCAGCCAATAACCCTACTCTACAAGGTTCACCCTAAACCATATCCCCAAGCACCACATCCAAACAGCTTTTAAACACCAGGGTTGGTGACTCGAGCACCTCCCTGGGCAGCCCATTCCAATATCTGACCACTCCTTCTGCGAATTTTTTTTCCTAATATCTCTTCTAAGCATACCCAGTCACAGCTTGAAGCCATTTCCTTTTGTTCTATCACTATTTACCTGTGAGAAGAGACCAGGATAGAACACAAAATGTAGTTAGACTAGAAAGGGGAAGGATTACTTGTGATCATCTTTGGGTATCCAACATTATGCACTCCCTCATCAATGTCAACGTTATTAGTTTCCTATCAAAAGCATTCTAAGGATGTTTAGGGTGTGTTCTGTTTGTTTGTATTCCAAGTTAAACAAAGCAATAATTCTTTAATTGTCCCTATCCAGCTGAAAAGGCCTGCTGTTTGAGCAAAACACTTTTTAAGAGTATGTCTGGTAAACCACCTTGCCATGTCATAATATTAAAGGCTGAACCTAAAACATGTGACATTTTGAAATCCAGTGTCTCAGTAAATTTCTCTCAATAAATCCTTCTGAGTCCAAAGCTTATTTATGGGAAAATCAGAATCCTCTCAAGGCGAAATGCAGCTGTAAATTAATTCACTTCAGGAAAAAAGAACATTAGAGGATACTAAAGTGTTAGCATATTACATGTTAAATTAAAAACAAACACAAAAACAAAAACAAAACAAAAAAAATCACACCAACTTTTTGAGTTTTATAAAGATTAGAAGGATGTACCAGAAGTACAGAAGTTAACAAGCACAAAACTGCACCAGCTTAGAATGGTTGTGTGTATATACTAGGCACATCTCATCACGCATTGCTACTACTACCAGTAGTAAAATCAGTTTTCCCTCTCAAGTACCAAATGAGTGAAACATTTTTTCACTGAAATACAAGACCTGCTTTGACAGCCTCATACAACTTTGCACTCACATTTTTCAAAGACTTCCAGGTGATGGAAAGTTCATCCAGTTAATGAACAGACATTACTTCGTCATTCAGCGGCTGAAGCCACATTCACACCATCTCACATAGCTACCAGGAGATGGCCATACACTGCCAGCCTGTCCACAGGAAGTTCATGTGGGCAGGCACTCTGCCAAGAAAATTCAAGTCCTACTAATTCCCTAAAGGAGGACTCCTTTTACATGTTTCCACATCTTCTGAAGTGATGTAAAACCACAGCCCGAGCTGAACATCCTGACAGCACTGCTTCCCCTGTGTGTGAGCTGTGGCAGTATTTTGGTGCACACCTTAATATCCAGAAATCACTAAGCACCACTTCACTGAGCCAGCACAGGTGATCTGTTAGTAGCCTCTCCAAGAGATCATACATAGGGCAAACTCCACAAGTGTGTTACAGTTGTGCCCAACACATGTTTTTTAAACTTTGGTGAAAAGTTGCAAGCAGACAAAGCGCCTGAGGCATACAGTACTGTGACACACTCCCTCTTCTATTGTCTGCTTCTGGAATAAATTCTCTTGCTCCATGTAGCATCCATTTTTAACTTTCAGTTCCTTCTTAAAGGTCAACGTGTGGAATCAGCTCTTAGGTACACATTTGTGTAAATACAGTCACAAAGGACACTGGTAATATTGCTTTGCAGTATGAAAAAGCACACTGCGCCATCTCTAAGACTGTACTGCCACTGCCTTTCTGCCCTTTCCCTAGTGCATGCCTTCACTGCACCACAGCTGCTACTTCTTGCTCTCTGGTAGTCCCCCTGGAAAATCTACAGTTCAAACTCAAGGAAAGGGGAAAACATGTCCTGATCTTCTTGCTGAACTGATGGCAGGCATGAGCCATGGCTTGTCCAGAAAGCCTGAGGAAGGAAGGAAGCCCATTTCAGTAGGCTCTGCCCAGCTCTGCTAATGCTAGTGCCCTTTCTCTCCGAATGAGTGTTGTTTCCTTGGTAAAAATTCCCTCATGTAAACACATGTATTGTCACAGGTGAAAGGAAGATCACAAAGTACAATATTTGCATTGGGGGGAAACAGGATTGGAGCCCTTCAGAGCATGCTGTAACACATGGGCCACAGGAATCTAAAGCGTATATACTACCAGGCCCAAACAGAAGGACTATGGTAATTTCAGACAGAATCCTCATCTATTGTGCAAGGATAGGGAGAGAAGCAGATATACCATAAGTTTCTATGAGATTTCTCTAGTGTGTTATTCTTTTTAAGTGGAAACATGTGGTGGAAGATTAAGCAGCATCTTTTTAATCTCTGATTGTCCAGCTCCCCCTGCTGTAATTACATATTGGATCAAATGGCAACAGATGTTCAGTGTCTAAGCTAAGAATTATATACTTACTCAATATCCCAGTGATTCAAAACACTGACTGGAAGGCTAGAATTTACATTTACATGGAGTGACAAATGAAAGAGTTCTTAGACATGGATGAGGCACAGAGAATATTAATGCAAACTTGAAGATGCACCCTTAATGGAAGGAGACAAGCAGGCTCTGGATACTAGTTAGACTGTTAGTAATTGCAGAAATTTCCCCATGAATTATTCTAACCTGCTCTCATCCCTGTAAAGCTGAGCCTCCTTTGTTATTTTTCACATAACTTAATCAGATCTCTGCAACTCTATGTATGCAGCTAGATAGAAGGCTCTACCTAATCATTTCATTATACGTCCAGTGGGCAGTCCAATTTCCCCATATTAAATCTAATAAGAACAGATCTATTAGCATGTATTTTGTCTTTATTTACCTTGAGATACACACTTGTCCATATGCCATCTACATAAAATAATTTTGTCTGATTTGCTGAGAATTTTGAGCAAATAGTTATCACTTTCTCTCATCAGACTTCCTTTTTCTTCAATTACCACAGCACTAAGAGAGAGCTCTGAATTGGAGAGATGCCTTACTCCACATAAACATGAACCAATCATCCCTAACACTTAAGGGTATCAAAATCAGAGACAGAGAGCAGTTCTACAGGGTTTTGTGCATGGGAATTTCCAGACTGGTTTCTGCGGAAAATTCACAGATTGTATCTCACCGCAATCAATCTTTAACTTCCAAAGCCAGCAGACTTGCTCCATTTTCTCCCAAACATACAAATACTTCCACCCATACTTTAGGTACCAGTGCAAACCCCATAATCTGATTCCTCCCACTGTTGTGGCTCAGGCACAAGCTCAGATTTGAATGTTCTGAACACTCAGAGGGTGCAGATGCACATGAACAACAGCGTGTCTGAGTGTGACACAAATCCCTTTACTTATATGCACATTGCAACCAAGAGCAGACACTTGTTTACCAAAACATTTTGTGACAGATAACTGGAAACACTTTGAAGTCCATTAGTTCCACTGAACATTACTGAAAATGTTGTCTTTTTAAAAAGTGCATATTATTATATATGATTTATTTTTTTCTTCTAAGATCACAAGCTGGGATGCAAACCAATATACTGTTTGCTGCCAGGTGGCATGTTGGAAGGGTATAAATTTATTTCACAGAGTGCTATGTGGCATAAGAACACTGTTCTTACACTTCTAAACAGTTGTGCCTCCTTGAATGCTTTAGATTTACGTTATACTTTCAGTAATCTCATAAATTCTTCTCATTTCAGCTAAAGCTTTGTGAAGGTACTAGATAAGTACCCACAGATTATTTGGTGAAATTGTTACAGGTAACTATTCTGCCTCCATCTTAAATTTACTAGCTGCAGAGCTCAGAAGGGAGAGGGAGAAGGGCAGCTAATGTAGGCAGTGGGCTGATGTGCATAGTCAGGGAAAAAAAAAAAATCACCATTGCCAGGGATTGAAGTGGTTGGGAAAGTGATCCAAAGACTCTAGTGCACATATGCTCTGATAAATGAAGTAACCTCCATATGCCTTATCCCCACACAGAGTCCGCAAGGAGACAGGACACAATCCGAAGCATATGCTCCAGCAGTCTGTAGCCTTGAAGATCTGGTAATGTCATCAACAGCACCAGACTCTCCAGAAAAAAACATCTATGTATTTTATCTGAATTATGAGAAAGATTAAATTCCTCCAAGTACATTGGGATGCATGCTGATGGGCACATGCCACATGTCAATAGGCAGGTTTACTTTCATGACCATTATACAGAGAGGCAAAACAGGTTCAGCGTGCAATGACAGCCTCTATGCAGCAGCCCTGCATGGCTACCATGTGCATTTCAATTTTCTACATAACTGCTTTGGAAAAAGAGGTGGGAAACATCTCTCTCCCCTCAGCAAAGCAATGCAGAGTCTGCACCCACTGCTAAAAATTGTATTGATATCAATCTCCTCAGCATCACAAACACACCCACATGCGTCTGAATCTTGAAATGCTTATTTTGCAAAGAATGTGCCAAAAGATTTACTTACTCTTTAGAACTGTTTAATGATGTTGTGGGGATCAAAGGAGCAAGTATTTTCATGACAAAAGGAATTTGTACTCCAGGCTCTACAGCACAGACAGTGATTAGTGAGTCACACTAAGAAGTGTCTCGCTTTTCTCTTATAAATAGCTGTTGTAGCATTTATCTAAACATTACAGTGCTGAATCAGTAGTTTCGTGATTCTTCCCAGTGATTGCCTGAACTGCTCACCTTTACCTGCTAATATCCTGCTGATAGCTCCTCGCCTGAAAAATGTGTTAAGCACAGTTACTTGTCTGCTAGCAGCCAGGCAAACATTAAGTATGCATCCAGGATTTCCTGGAGGGGTTGGAGATCAACTACTGTATCTGAAGATTTAAAAACATCAACTCTGATTCACAAACAAAACAAAACAAAACAAAACAAAAATTAGAAAGTGTCTCACTATGAAGCTCTGCTAACCCAAAGCAATATTTTAATATAATTACTTAAAGAAGTATACAATGCTGAAACATCTACTCCTGTTGCAATATAATCCTCACCCTCATCTTGACCTCTTCAGTTTTAAATTCCACTGCTCTCTCCTCCCACGCTACAGCCCACACTTTGTTGCCTTCCTTCAATAGCGGTCGATGATGATGAGCCTTCATCTACCCTCACTGCTCTCTCTGTCCCTTTTCCTGAAGAATGTACCTCCAGTATCATTTCATCCCTCTGCAGCTTTATCACATCCATGCTACCCAAATGGTTCATCTCATGGTAGTACTGTTTTGCTGTTGCAAAATGGGAGAGGGTCAGGGTGGAGAACTGGATTTTCTTCTTTAATCGCCTGGAATAAATGATTGCTTTCTGGATGTTTTGGATATGGTTTGACACCCAAAAACTTCAAAGGGACTTGGGCTCTTCTTAGTCCCATGTCACCCCTCTCTCCTCACTCAACAAGGGAAGTTTTCAATATTGAAAACAGAAAGCTTGCAGAGAAGACTTTCCTTTAATTGGAGTTCCAGGGAAAAGCTACACCTCCTTAAAGGAAATTGAAAATGCATGAAATAAGTCATTTTCTCCCAAAAGGCAGTTTATGAAGAAAAATACTAAAACCCTCCAAAATTACTATCTAATCTGGGATTTTTTTTTTTTTTAATCTGCTAAGACTTCTTTTCCTCTTTTACAGATCTGCCACTAAACATTCATTCTCTCATTAGTAATTCTCCTCATTCCTTTCAAGCAGTTCATTAGCAATCTCCCTTTATCTTTTGTTGATTTTCCTCCATGTGTCTTGACTGGGAGACCTTCAGCTATCAGATTTAACACTGTGTCGATGGAGGCCCCAGTGGGTGGCATACCCCACAGCCTCTTCTCCATCATGTGGCTTAATTCCCTTGTGCATGATTACCCCTGACACAAACCTATTCTTGGGGAAAAGCAGATGAATAAGAGACTTCTCTGTCTTTTATGGTGCTTGTCTTTCTTATAACCTTTGCTCTAAGGAGCAGGAAGATGTGTTCAACACCAGTGCATGGTCCCTGCCACTGTCTTCAACTGCCTGTCCACAGCCCTGCCAGTGAGCCCAGATGGCTTCAGCAGAGGTGCCACTGCTCACCTGTGCACCAGCTTCATGGAAGAGCTCAGTGTATATTTCTGCTGCCAGATACTCTATTTTAAGAGCAGACACTCTGCTATCAGGAACTCTGAAAAACACTTAGAGTCTCAGATCATGGGAAAAAACACTCTTCACAAGAAAATGTTACTGGAGTGAGAGCATTATGCATGATTCATGTGCAGTGCTGTACCTGAAATATTTCTGGGATGTATTTTCCTCAAAGAGCAGTGTCAGGATTTCAAGAGAACATGCCAACGTGCCCACAGTATTTCTGCAAAGCTTCTTGAATAGATACTGGTAAATGTATCTGAAGGGAAAAAATTTTAAACTGTACTGAGCTACAGTATCAAATACAGCCAAAAACTTGGTATTTTTCCTTGCCTGGTTGCTCAGTGCTGAGAGGGAAGGAATCACACATTTATCTGTTATTCTGCCATTAAGAAAAATAATTTAATATCCTGACAAAATGTGTCACAGTCATGTTTACTTGAGATCCCTAGTCAAACAATGATTTCCTAAGAATCAGGAATATTCAGATGAAAACTCCAGGCTTGGGCAGAGTAGAGAGAAAAGTCTGCAATACCATCAGTCGGATTAGCTTGGAAGACTGACATAGGAAGCAGATTGCTCTGCTGGAACTGATGCTTGGTTTTTTCGAAAAATAAATAAGGTCTTCTGTGCAATGTGGCTAAGGAGCATGCAACTAAGACAAGGCTGGCCTGCAGGATGCCATGTGCCTATGGAGATGTCCCTTCAGCTGAAGAAAAGAGGGAGATCCCTTCTGTAAAACTCATGTTCCTGCTTTCATGACTAAGTTCCCAAACAGAAATGCTCTGAAAGCTGTGCAGCACCTGCAAATCTTATTTCTGTTATCAACAGCTGCAGAAATTCTGTACCTTTGAAACTTCAGGTCATTTCATACAGCCACCTTTTGACAGATTGAAGCATTTCATATTTTAATGTGATTTTTTTAATTATCTTGACTAATATTTGAGAGCTGCGACTTCCTCTCTGCTAAGGCAAATTGCACAGACCTCACATGGTTCATTGCCTCTAACTTGTCAACATCCTTTTGTGGAAGCAGTGACACCCGAACAGATGGTATTCCCGGAGTGATCTCGCTAATAATACGAAGTACTGCCCCCTGCCTCCTTTTTTCATTGCTATTTAGCTACATCACTGCACCGGAGCTCATGCTTGATTGATTACCTGCTATTGCCTCTGCCTCTTTTGCAGATCTACTGCCTTGGGAATGCAGTGCCCCATCTTACAAGTGAGACCTCCCTTCTTTGTCCCTGGATGTATGCCCTGGCATGTCGCATTAGTAAAATGCATGTTCTTCAGACAAACCCACCTCCTCAGGGGACCAAGGTGAGCCTGTATCAGTAACCATTTCTCTTTCCTGTTTAGTCACATCTGTGTCAACACCTGAAATTTATTGTGATTAGCTCAGAAGAGTGATTAGCTCTGAAGATACTAAGCAGCTCAGAACCAAAAACACATTCCTGGAGAAACCTTATGTTAATGTCCTTGTTACCTGCATTACTTCCATTGCCCATCAGAAAGGACAACTTTAACTCACCTTACTGCTGCCTTTATTGTAATTTTTCTTTTATCAAAGGCACAGGCAGGAGCTATTCAGATACATGGCAGCAATGACTTCTTGCTTTATTAAAAACTATGAAGAATACATGTTCTACCTGGAAGCAGTGTTGAATGACACATATTTTAATTTTTGCCCCACTCAAGGTAAGGCAAAAATGTTTCCAGGAGTCTTCTTCATATCAATAACAAATTACTCAGATCAGAGCTTTTAGAGTTAAATCAATTACAGTTTCTAAAAATTATATCATTAGCTTCTTCCAGTGTTTTGTGAAAGAACTTTGCAGCAAGTCAATAGCGAATGTTCATTGAAAGTCTCAGCCAGCTCTTCTTTTGCCAACAAAGCAAAAACACAAGCATGCATCATATTTATCATCTGTCTTTCTTTTCTCTTCACAAATTTGTCCCTTTTTTTTTTCTTTTTTTTTTTTTTTTCCCCTACAGGAACAGGTTATGAAATGCTGTCTCTTCCTTAAATCCTCTGGTTTACAGGTGACAAATAAAACAACATTATTTAATGCATTATCGTTGGAGTTTTGTTGGTTTGCTTCATTATTTTTTTCCTTCTGGTGATTCTTTTACAAGAAGAAATTGCCATACTCAATTTCTCTTCTCTTTCAGCCTCTTGGCTCTGATACTGGCTAACATCAACAAGCTTGGGCAGCGGACTAGCAGATACTGCCTAGCCCACTGCCCAAGAAGTCTGTATCTGATTTCTGATGCTTAAGGGTTGTTTTAAACTTCATCCTTTTTCCCTTCTCATTTTCCAGAGTCACATTTTTAAAGAAATACAACTAGAGGAAGGATGATGAGAGTAAAATCCAATCGCCTGTTTTTCATGGAGATCAACTGTGAATCTTCTGAGCCAAGCCTTTGACAGAGAAATAGGCAGTTTCTATAATGGAACTGTGAATCAAAATGCATCCCATTGACTATGGGAGGGATTATTATTGAGCTAGCATCCTATAAACTGGAAATGTATTTTCGAACTATTGCTTTTAATACACATTATTTCACATTCACTGTACTTAAGCACACAGCATTCCTTGGTTACAAGAGACAACTCATTATTACTGGGTGAAACTTCAGTGGTTACCCTTTACTGCAATACTTACTATATGCAACTTTAAAACTTTCTAAATATACAGCATTAAATGCAGAGTCAAAAGGAACAGGATGTATTATATAGATAATGTAATATGGATAATGTGTATCACACATGAATTATACACAACAACAACATATCATGCTCCTGCTAGTGTTACTGTATATTCATGGCAGCCTCTCTGACAGATGGAAGGGCTACACATATCAAATACTGGATATCTTCTAATTAATGCTCACCAAAGGTGTCACACCAAGTAAATTGTTCTAAATGCACTAGAAAACCAATAACAGCGTACTGTGTGAATGAAAAAAAATCCAACAAACAAGTGAGTTTCTGGGTCTTTTTCTTCATTTAGAAAGAGATCCAGACCTCTGGGTCTCTTCCCCTCAGACCTCAGAAAATTACGGAAGAGAAAAACAGGTCACAGGAGAAGAAGAGGTCACACAGCCAAAATGGTGTCACTGCATCACGGTCACAGGCTACCCTCTCTCTTAGAAGGCTCTTGAAAATGCCAGACCAAAGGCATAGAGCTGAAAATGCCTTTTGGGGTACCCAGAATCAGCAGCAGTTTTCCATTTGTTCTGGTTAGCCTCGCTGTTTTCCATCATATCTCAGGTCCTGGAGGCAAACAACCATATCACTACACTAACTTGTTTGTTTGTCCAAAATTATTTTCAAGCCTCAAGTTTGCAGAGAAGCATCTAACAAATACTCTGTGAATAAATCAGAAGCTACAAGGCAAATACAAAAGATTTTAAACTTATTTTCCCAAGTCTTTTACGTTACTTTTTGATGCCTGTTTAAGTCTGACTCATCTTGACTAAAAGCTTGGCAGTAATGAATGTTGCCAGAAACACTAAACAATGCTCAGGTGAGAAACTAGAAGGTTGGCAGAGGTAACAGGGTTTGCTGAAAAGAAAAATACACCTCCCAGTTTATCTATAAAGTCATGTACTTGAACCCTAGGAAAACTGGATGGCACAGCATGAAGTGAAGAAGCATACAGCAAAGAAGAGAAGCTGCTGGAGCAAGCCCATGCATCAAACAGTGCACTGCCATGGCAGCCCACCCACCAAACAGCTCCAGTGGGAGCACAAAGCTGAAACCTGCAGTTCAGCACACAAGAAATTACTTGAGCTGTAATTTGTTCTATCTTCTGGCCCTAGATCAGCAAAACTCTTAAGCACCTGTGCAATTGTTTGCAGGATCAGAAGCAAAAGCGAAATCAAAATTTCCAGTGGCCGATAGACTACACATTAGATAGAGTGATTTTTAAATTAAAGACCTACAATTGTGTCTTTTCTCTTTATTATCAGTTCAACTTGATTATCTGTTCTAAAGCATTCCACTTAAGGCACCATTCATAATACTTGACTAACTAGGCATCCATGATATAAATGTGTTTTCAGGTTTTGCACCCTATTTTAGGGGCTCTTCAAGTACTGTTGAGTACGAAAAGAGCAGATCGCTGGCACTGAAGTTCTCTGAGTAGAAAAGTGACCTGTTGTTTGCTAGCAGCTGATGAAGTTGCCTACAGGTAAGATAAACAGGAGAAGCCATTTCTATAATAACACATCTCTTTAATGGAAGACATAAACATCTGTAATTTCTTAGACAAGAACGTATGTTTAATGTCTCCCTAACATCTTGCTCTTGCTACATCCCCAGAAATCAGCTTACCCTCCATCACATATTTTATCTGTCCAACTAGCATGTCAGGACAAGCCTAAGCTTTCCCCAAATTCAGGCTCACCTGATGGCTAGCTTCCAGAGTCAGAGTAATCATGATGCTACAGGGAAGGTAAGCCAGCACACATTGACAAAAAAGGCTGAAAAGCCTTAGAAGCAGTGCTAAGTATCACAGCCTTTAAAGACTGCTAGAAACCCACACCCAGCATCAGTCCCAGAGAGTGGGACAGGTCTATGAGCAGCCTGGACTTTGGCTGGCTTGAGTCACTGAAGAAACCACCCTCAGTCTCAGTCATTCCAGAACATTTTAGGCATTTATTCCCATTTTCACAGAATCACAGAATAGTGTAGGTGGAAAGGGACCTCCTGGGATTGCCTTGTCCAACCTCCCTGCGAAAGCACAGAGAACCAGACAAGATCGCCCACTGTTTTAGTCAGTTTTTAACACCTTCAAGGAGACTCCACAGCCTCTCTGGGCAACCCATGCCAGTGTTTGATTATCCTCACAGGAAAAAGTGTTTTGTTGCGATCACATGCAATTTCAAGGGCTTTCATTTGTGCCCACTGCCTCTTGTCTTGTCATTAAGCCCCACTGAGAAAGGCCTGGTTCCATCTTCTGTATCCCTTCCTATCAGGTATTTACTGATTGATAAGATTGCCCCACAAACCTTCTTGTCTTCTGGCTGACCTCTTCCGTCCCAGCGCTCTCAACGTCTTGTATGGAAGATGCTCTAGTTCCCTGACTATTTTCCTCATATTGTTCATTTTCAACTATTAGGACTTCAAAAATAAAAGGCTGCGTATTTCCAAAATTACAGGGTTTGGAACATAAAACCACATATTCTGAGCATATAAGCCTGGAAGATTTGTGGACTCTCTGCAGCAGTGAAAGGTCTGCACTACAGAAACCTGTTCCACTGCTGCAGATTGACTGTGATGAGACCCGGCAAATTCTCTTATAGCACAAACTTACATGATTTTGAGAAAGACACTCATGTCAAGCTGCAAGATGGCTGCTGCTGCAATCACACTGGCGAGGGGGTGATGAAAATTTGCTTGGGACTGTGACCAAAGCACAGAGGATGTCACAACTAACCTGGCACTGTTGTGTTTGTTGGAAACAAAGACTTCTGGTGGGAAACAGAGGTGGGGATGAGGGTTCACTGTAGGAACTGTTCTGTAGTTCTGTTGACAAAAACTATCTCCATAACAGAAGCAAGTTGTTCGTAAGCAATGGCTTTATACCAGTTCCACTAAAGTGCTCCTAAGGACATTTTAAGTATCACGCACTCAATAGAGGTGTTCCCCTACAGACCTCTGCAGCAAAGCTGGTACTTCACATATTTCCAAAGCAAAAATGAAGTCTTTCTCCCATGTCACTCACAAGCCCAGTGGCTGGCCTGGTCTGTGAACCATCACCACTCCATTGTAATTTGAGCAAGGCCTTGAAGCACAGGAGTCTATGGCAGAGCTCTGAAGCTGGAGCAGCAATCTAGCCAAGCCCCTGGGCCAGTCCTCTAGCTCTTACATGATCCAGTATGAATCCTAATCAAGGACTGTGAAACAAAGTTTTTTTACAGATGGCAAGAGAAGAGATTTGAAAGACTTGCTCTTGGTATTGACAAGGACTTTTCCATCCAACACTCCACTTTTCCCTGTGTTCTCTGAGCACTTTCACCACGCACCACATTCCAGAAGTGAGGGCAATGAAGGGAGAGATGTCCAGCTGCAGAAGATCACACACTTGTGCCAGTACATCTACAGTACTGGTGTAGCAGAAATTAAATAGAGCCAAGAAATCCACTTCAATAGCAAAAATTTTTATAAAGGAAAAGAAGGGATTAAAGTGTGTGGAACAGTGTGATCAATTAGCAGGTTTTCTTTCTTTTTTGCCTTGTGGATTTGTTTTAGTTTTGCATCTGTAATTACTTAAATGCAGTGTTCTTCACAACAGACATAATTCACAGGCCTTTAATGCCATGCCTTTCAAAACAAACATGAGTCACAGCCCCTAGGTAAACTTCCTGGGCTGGCAGTGAATATCATTATTGTGTGATAGAGTGCAGCAAGCTGTTTGCCAGATTACTCAAGCTCCTAAAGCTAGGAAAATGCATTGCCATTTATTTATTATGCTCGCGATAATTACAATTATCATCACTGCAGTGCCAATCTGTTTGCTGCAGAATGAAGGCCTCTTCATGATGTCTCCAAGGATTCAATGTTAGGCCTGAATAGTTAGCCAAATTATGGGGCCTCACAGGATATTTTTTTTCTTCAACAATGAGGACTTACTAAGAGATATCAAGCAGCACACTCCTGCAGATTTAACAACAATGTGCTGGAACACCAGGACACCCTTGCTACAAACCTCCCCTTCTATACAAAGTACCATTTCATTCTTTGCTTTTGGCACTAACCATCTTCCAAAACCAAGTTCCAGATCAATATCATGCACAATGAAGATAAAAATTAATATATATTTACATTTGTCTGCTGTGCTGGATTAACACAACCTGCTATAAACAAGTACCTCTCTTACGACTGAGAGTGAGTGGAAAAACAGAAACAACCAGAAACTGCTATGGTTAGACCGAATCTGTGAACCACTACCGTGACTCTGTCTCACTCTGTCCTGGGTGGAATAAGAAGAGGATTTGGTAGTCAGATAAGAGAAAACCCTTGGGAGTTGAGATAAGGAAAAACAACAACAACAACAACAAATTTAATGAAATAATACAAAACAATTTAAAAAAGAAATTGTATGTAGCAGGCAGCAGAACAGGCAACATGCAAACTGCACACCGCGAATGAATCAAGGAAAAAGGGAACCACCCCAGCCCAGAAACATGGAAAACACAACAAAGAAGCAGAACGGGAATTTTACAAGCTATAGGATGAACACAAGTTCCATAAATCCCTTTTGCCCCCAGCCAGTCCTTTCCTTTTGCAGTAAGCATGACGTCAGCATGGTATCAAATAATTCAGCAGTGTTCTGCCCTCATCGTTTGCTCAGCGACCCCAGTCCTGGCTTCCACTGCACCACGGGGTGTGTGTGTGGGGAGGGGTAGTCCATCTCCTTCCCTTCTAGTGAGACCAGCCCACTAAAATGAACACAAACATTGCTTTTCATATATATGGAAGGATCCATAGAGATTACATAATGTCTGAGTATGTGCACAAAATAAACATGAATCTGACACTGCCCTTCCTTCTAGCCCATTCCTCAGTACATCTTGGCACAAAGGAGGAGGAGTCAGAACATACTGAGACATTAGGCCAGGAAGAGTAGCAAAATCCAGATTGTGAGCAGAGGGGGTGGAAACATAGAGTGTAGGCAGGTGAGAAATGTGAGATCATTTATCCAACCCTGCAGGAGTCTAAAAGAATACTTAGACTCATATGGTGCTTTAAATCTTAAAAATCCTAAATGAACATTATTCAAACTAATGAAATTAGTCATCTAAGGTCACATTGTTTTTATTTTCATTTAAAGGGGATTTTTCATATGTGATTTTGATGAGTTGCTTAATTTTAAACTCTGCAAATGAGTGCTTTAACTTGCCTTGCATTTCTTTCACATGTCTTATGGTAGAATACCTCCAGGTTATCTGAGCATTGGTTTCTTGAAGGCTTTTGGCATGATCAAACACTGTACTTCCTGGTAACACATGTTACAATGTTAGGTGACATTTCTCAAACAAGTTAGGACTAGATCTTTGGGATTCACTTTAGCTTATTGTCTTACTACCACACCTACACTTTATTGATTTGTAAGTATGTTCACTTCAAATGCATTAAATTCTTCCATTTTCATATACAATGAGATGCTGAATTAGAGCACTTAATATAAGGCACTATACTCCACTCATTGCGAGTTGCAGATCATTGTCATGAACACAAAAACAGTGCAGATCATCCTACTACACTGAACCTTGCCAGTTCAAATACAGATCTAAAACCGCATCACAGACCGAAGGTAGCTCTCGGATCGTATTGGTATTGTTATTAGTCAATTGCATTGTCTTAATTATGGACCACTGGACAAGGAGCAATGGTTTCACCTCAACATGAGGAGAAACTTCTTTACAGTGAGGGTGACAGAGCACTGGAACAGGCTGCCCAGAGAGGTTGTGGAGTTCCCTTCTCTGGAAGATTTCAAAACCCACCAGGATGCATTCCTGTGAGGTTATCATCCAGCACTCCCAGGTGCATCTCTGCCAGGTTGCTCTGCAGCCACTCATACCCCAGTATGCAGCACTGCATGGGGTTATTGTGGCCAAAGTGTAGGACCCTGCACTTGGCCTTGTTAAACCTCACACTGCNGGAGTTCCCTTCTCTGGAAGATTTCAAAACCCACCAGGATGCATTCCTGTGAGGTTATCATCCAGCACTCCCAGGTGCATCTCTGCCAGGTTGCTCTGCAGCCACTCATACCCCAGTATGCAGCACTGCATGGGGTTATTGTGGCCAAAGTGTAGGACCCTGCACTTGGCCTTGTTAAACCTCACACTGCTGGCCTCAGCCCATCAGCCCAGCCTGCCCAGGTCTCTCTGAAGTGTCTTCCTACCCTCCAGCAGACTGGCACTCCCCACCCCCACGGCTTGATGTCATCCACAAATTTACTGACTTAGAGTCAACCCCCCCATCCGGGTCATCGATAAAGATGTTGAATAGAACTGGTCCCAGTACTGACCCCTGGGGGACACCACTGGTCACTGCACACTGGATGCAGCACCATTCACCAACACTCTCTGTGCGCGGTCATCCTGGCAGTTTTTAACCCATCGAAGGGTGCACCTGTCCAAACCATGGGTTGCCAGCTATTCCAAGAGGATGCTGTGGAAGACTGTCAAAGGCTTTGCTGAAGTCTAGGTGGACCACATCCACGGCCCTCCCCTCATCTGCCAGGTGGGACACACAGTCATAGAATAGTATCAGATTGGTTAGCCAGGACCTTCCTTTCCTAGACCCAAGTTGGCTGGACCCAATCCCCTAGCTGCCTTGTACACACTGCTTGATGGCACTCAGCATGAGCTGCTCCATAATATTGTCAGGCACTGAGGTCACTCTGAGAGGCCTATAGTTTGCCAGATTCTCCTTTTGGCCCTTCTTGTGGATGGGCATTACACTGGCCAACCTCCAGCCACCTGGCACCTCCCCAGATAGACAGGGCTGGTGGTAAATGATAGAGAGCAGCTTAGCCAGCTCTTGTGCCAGCTCCTTAAGCACCCTAGGATGAATCCCATCCAGACCCTTTGACTTGTTAGGATCTAAGTGGCACCGCAGGTCACTAACTACTTCTTCCAGGATTACAGGAGGAATGTTCTGCTCTCCATCCCTGTCTACCAACTCAGGACCCCAGTAGCCCTGAGGATATCCAGTCTTTTTGTCAAAGACAGAGGCAAAGAAGCTGTTAAGTAACTCAGCCTTTTCTTTGTCTTCTGTTGCTATGTCCTCCCCTTCATGCAATAAGGAATGGAGATTTTCCCTGGTCCTTCATTATTAATGTATTTATAAAAATACTTTTTATTACCCATAACAGAATTGGCCAGATTAAGTTCTAACTGAGCTTTTGCATCTCTAATCCTCTTTCTACATGACCCTACGATATCCTTAAATGCTTCCTGGTTCACCTGCCCTTTTTTCCAAACTTGATACACTCCCTACTTTTTCCTGAGTTCTTGTAAAAGATCCCTGCTCAACTGGGCTGGTCTTCTTCCCTGATGTCTTGTTTTTTGGCACACAGTGACAGCCTGCTCCTGCACCTTCATAATTTCATCCTTAAAGTAAGCCCAGCCTTCCTGGGCCCTTTTGTTTTTGAGAGCTGCTTCCCAAGGAACTCTCTGAACCAGCATCCTGAATAGATCAAAGCCAGCCTTCTGGAAGCCCAAGGTAGAGGCTTTGCTGACAGCCCTCCTAACTTCACCACATATTTAAAATTCTATCATATCATGGTTGCTGTGCTCCAGCCAGCCTCCAATCACTATATCTTCCACCAGCCCTTCCCTATTCGTAAACAGTAGGTCAAGCAGGGCACCACCCCTGGTAGGCTCACTTACCAACTGCAACAGGAAAATCTCCCAGACTGCCCCTTTTCTGCTGTGTTTTACTTCCATCAGACATCTGGTAAGTTGAAGTCCCCCACAAGAACAAGATCTAGGGAATCCAAGAATATTTCAGCAGTGTCTTTATCTTGGTCAGGTGGTCTGTAGAAGACTCCCATCAGGATATTACCCTCAGTGGTCTTGCTCATGTCTATAGCCATTCCACCTTGGTGTGTCCAACACTGAATTCAAGGTAGTCAAAACACTCCTTAACATACAATGATACCACTTCACCTCTCTTTCCATGCCTATCCCTTCTAAAGAGTCTGTAGCCATCCAATGCAGCAGTCCAACCGTGCGAGTCATCCCACCATGTGATGGCAATTATACTATGATTCCCCTGTTGTACAAGAGTTTCTAATTCCTCCTGCTTATTCCTAATACTCCATGCATTGGTATATAAGCATTTCAGAAAGGGGCTTAAGCCATTAGTTTTCAGTCTTGCTGTCTGATCATTCCTGGCCACTTCCATGGTTACTATCCTATTAGGGAGTCCTGTGTTTTTATTGTTGCAGGACAAGTATACAAGGACAAGTATAGAAGAATAGCATAAGCACATACAAGAATAAAGGAGAAAGCAATGAGCAGGAGATGTAAAGGCAGCAAGAATAATTTGATAAATATATTAGTAATAAGAAAGAGACCAAGAAAAGCTTTGTTTACTATAAAGAAGGAAATTGTTGTTCTGCTGTTCAACAAGAAGGTAAAGTGACTGACAGATGATGCTGAGAAGACCACTATAGTGTAAAGCAGCAACCAGCAGAAGTAAGTGAGAGAATACCACAAGCAAGAAAACTATTCCCTCATCCCTCCTTGTCTCACTGCCATCTCAGTGGAAAAGACCAACACCCAAGAAACTGCAACCAAGAAGCAACGAACAGAACAGAAAGCCTCCTATGTTACAATCTGAACTTCAAGCCTCATAATATTTTGCTCCAGTCAGTACTTTAATTTTTGAAGCTAGCATGACTGCAGCATGGTATGAACAACAGCAGCAGATTCAGCTCAATCCATGACATTCCCTTATGAAGGAAAGAAGACAGTCATTGGCTTGGCATGATGAACTTCATCCTATTATTTCTAAAGAACAGTCACAAGCAGCCTCAAAAGCTCAAGCAGTCATCTCTGGGGTCGGGATGAGGACAGGTGAGGTGGCAGTGGAAGACTGCAATGGTGCTAAAGAGTACACATCATTAAAAAGAGAAAAAGAGGGACCTGCAGACTAGCCTTTGTAACTACCACCCTACAAATATTCTGGAGCAAACAAATATATTCATAAGCTTCCAAAAGTTGTTCATTCTTTGGTTTTCTTTTTTTTTAAATCAGTTTGATTTCTATGTACAAAAAGCTAAATGGATTTTTTAATATAAAAGAAGCAGAATATTTCCTCTTTTACAATTTTAGCAAGATTTTTTTTACATAGTCTTAAATACATTTACACAAGACAATTTTAAAAGCCAACCTGGAAGGAACAGTTTACATACGTAAACCCTGGACACAGTCCTGTTCAGTGTTTTCATCAATAACTATGACCATGGAATAAGGCTAGAAGAAAGTAGAGGCACATGGAAGTAGAATGCAACATTATATTTGCAAATTATCAAATTAGGAGGGAGAAAAAAAATTTCAACAGATGCAATTGTAATATCCTACACTCAACAGACTGTGCAAATACAACATGGGGAGAAGAAGGTTAGGTAACAACTCTGTAAAGAAGTATGTAGGTGTTACAGTCAATGACAAACCAAGCATGAGTCAGCAGCATCACATTGTTGTGAAAATGTCAAGTTCATACTGAGATACAGAAACAGAAGTAAGGGGATTTAGACATGAATTGATCCTTCTACTCTGCTCAGTGCTGGCAAGAACACAGCTGCTCAGGGGCACTGCACTCTAAGGATGTGTGGACTAAAAGAAAAGAATCAAGAGCGGAGGAAACATTGAAAAAAAAAGGAATAAATGTACAGAGTAGTCATCATCAAATAAATACAAAGCTATCACAAAAAGGAAGGGAATGATCTGTTCTTCATGGGAATAGTAGCCAGGAGAGAAGACTTAATTTGCCACAAGATCAAACACTAAGAAAAGAACATTTTACTGGAAAGCCAAGAGAAGCAGTGAAGTAGATTTCCTGCTGAGGTTCTCTTGCCATCCCTAGAGGTCTAGCAACATGTTAGAGAAACATCTGTCAGAAATCATATATGTCTACTGGGTTCTCTTTAGGGAACAGGACTAGGTGACTTTTGGAGGTCCCTTGGACTCTATGACTATCCATCAGTTGACACCTGTGTCATTCACACTGTATAAGCAAATGAATCCTAATGTTAGTGAGTGAGCTTGCTCCTACAGTCACAGCACCTATTGTACATCACCACACACCTCATCAATGATGCACTTTCTGAGCATAACCACACTCCACAGAACATATTACAGCTCCACCTTCTAAATAAGCAACAACGTTGATATTTAATTCTGAGATCTTTTTTTTAATCATTGCTCCCTCCACTGATTGCAAAATTCTATCTTGTGTTCAAATAGCCTTATTTAGAAAATGTATACATACTTCTCTTTAAAACAATAAGCAAACCTCTGTTTAAAATGTGCTCTGAATAGATGCAATCATTTACTAGCACCTTCTGTCCTTTTAAGTAACATCATAAAGGTTAATATTTTATTGCTACGTTTAGTAGCAAAAAATCACCCAACCAAGCAAATGCTTATCATTTAATTCCAAGCAAGGATTCATCTGTGAGTACCCTAAAGCAATAGAACTAGAAAACCAAGTTACTTTATGCCATGTGCAAGTTCTCTCTCTTGTTCCTGTGGGAAAACTAAGAACCAAATTCTGCTCTGGCCAACATTTTATAACACAACTGATATAATCAATACTCACTTAGTGCCTCCCATCAGAGGCCCTCAAATAACCGATCAAAACCCAGTACTATTCTCATCTTACCAGTGGCAAAATACCAGAAGGGCTGCCTCCATCACAGACTGAAAATTATTTCTCAAGGTTAAACAGGAAATCAGTGCCAAAATTGGGATTTATTTTTTTCCCTTCAGCCTCTACAATTCTTTATGGGTCTGGCTCCAACACTGTTAGTTTGAGATGCTATGTTTTCCTACACAATGAAGATGTCAAAGGCACAATTTTAGTCCAAGTTTCCTTTCATGCACAACTATAGGATCACGACAAGCATGCCCATAGCTGTTTGTTGTTCTGTTGCAGGTTGGAGGGGGTCAGAATAAGCTGTACAGTGTTAAACATTGATGTTTTATTGTCACTGACTTAGTAGCTGCCAGAGAGTTATAGCATCAGATAGATTGATGTTATTTTAGCCTATAAAAGTCTTATTCCTGTCGGCAAACACTTTGGTTCCTTAAAAGAAATAAGCAGTCTGAAAGAAAATACAGAAGCTGGAGAAATCTTTTAGGAAAAAACAAAACAAAACAACTTCTTTTAGTTTGTTTGTGGTTTTGTTTGTTCAGTTGGTTGGGTTTGGCTTTGACCTTTTGGGTTTTTTAAGTCCTGCACTGACTATTTCTTTCTGGATAACAGAGCTGTGTAAAGCTTTCTGGATTTTAGAGGCATTGGGAGGGTAAGCTAGGACATCCTTCATTACCTGCTGGGAATACTTGTACTGAGCATATCTCTGGTTCAAGTTGCAAGGAACTGCAGGGGTGACCTCTGTGGGAGGAGGCCATGAACTACCCTGAGCTAATCACTGCAATGTCCAGACAGCTCTAAAACATAAAAACAACCCGGATCTCAAAATTTCAACTAATCAGAAAAGCAGATGGCACCACTGCTCAGACATACTTAAGAAACAGTGGCTAGCACTAGGAGCAGGAGCCATAGAAGGACACAATAAAGGAGTTGTGTGAAGAGTAATCTAAGAGAGAGATTTGGTGGAATGGAAAGTGTGCTGGTTTGAGGCTAATTGGAATATTTTAATGAGAAAGATTATAGAAAAAAAAAACAATGGTGATGTCTACTTCACTCATAGGTTTGTTGAGAAGTATGAAAACAAGGACACAAATATAGATAAGACAGTCTGTTGGAGTCTGTCAGTGTCTGTGTTTCCTCCCTGGGCTTCTGCTGTTCTGCTATGGATCTGTGTAACCCAACTAAACATTCTGCGTCTAACCCCCCCCTTGCCAATCCTCCCAACTCACCTTGCATGTTAGGCAGATTCTAGGGGGTGGAAAGAAGGTGGAAGGGTGGTTGGGAGCCCCTCCTGGGGGCTGATTTCTGGGAGGGGTATTGTGTTTCTGTATTACTTTTAACTTGTATATTTCTATATATAGCTGTAAATATTTGCAATATGTTGTAAATATCTGCTTGTATATTGTGCTAAGCTGTGAATACAAAGCTTCATTCCTTAACTTCCAGCTGGCTGAGTCTAGTCTGGGTGATTTCATAAGAGTGGGGGCGCTGGTAACTCCCAAATCATCACAGAAAGGAAGAGGTCACAGGGAAAACAAGGCTGAAGATGCACTCCCCTAAGGAGTCAGTGCCTGCCAGAAGAAGTTTCCCTCTGAGCAGCCCACACACCACCCACATGCCACCCACACGCTGCACACATGCTGCACATATGCTGCAAAGGTGTAGTTGTGCTGGACAGACATAGGAGGGAATGGGTGCTGATCCCAAGGCACTGAGTTGCAAGTGCAGCTCTTGAATTTGAGTAGGCAGTGAGAAGAGCAAGGCTGGGCTGAGTTTGACATCATAGGAGCAGTCAGCCACAATGCAGCTTTGCCTGTGTGTGGTGCAGCACTGCCCAGAGAGGTGCTGGAGTTTCCATCTCTGGAGTCATTCAAAACTCATCCTGTGCAACCTGTTCTAGGTGCTCCTGCTCTGGCAGGAGGCTTGGACTAGGTCCCAGAGATCTCTCTAGATCTTTCCAGAGATCTCTTCCAACCCCTATCATTCTTGATTCTGTGTGACAGCCCCAATGTATTGGAGCTTGCATGCGTCATGCCAGAGCAGAGGTATCCCCAAAGAACAGTGGCTCATGGAGGATTCCAGGCCAGAGCAGAGAGAAGCAAGGAACAGCAGAGAAAAACAGCCAGAAACAAGTATAAAAAGAAAGCAGCACTTGCACATTGACTCAATATACTGTGCTGCCCATTGCCTACCCAAAGTCGGACTTGCTGCAGCACGCAGAGACAAGGGGCATAAAGACTGGGAAGAAGGGAGGAGAGGGGCTAGACTGAAGTTTATCCTGAGAAAGATGAGGTAAAGTGTTTCTCTAAGTGTTCTTTAGTGTTTAATTTCTTGTCTTTGTATCTTTTCTTATAGTCTGAATCAGTAATTAACGGTTCATAATAAATGACAACAAAATTGAAATTCCTTGATGGGAGACATTTGTGACAATACTTTGTGCTTTCTCAATATTAAAATGACAACTTTGCACATACAGTCACATAAGCAAATCCACCTTTTCTCTCCTACTTCCTAACTCAGGTTTTAAATTCAGTCTTGTTATGGCAAAAACCAGGTTCAGCTTGTGAATCCAAACTGGCCATTGACATCAGAAGGACATTTGAGAAAAAATTCACCCATTCAGAGCATCGTCAAGAAATGCTATTGTGTTGCAATCAGTTTTTCCAGCTGTGCTCTAATGACAACATGTGCTTACATTCCTGCTCCTGTACCTTCAACTAAGAAGAAAACTCAACAGCACCCCAAATGTCTGCAGAGCATTAGCACAGGCAGAGCAGGAGAGTGTTATTGGTCCTATCACGAGACATCAACTTCTAACAGTTATCATTTAGGCAAAAACAAAAGACTTGGCCAAAATACTTAAATTATCTAATTTGTAGAGCTATTTTTCATATATGTTTTAGATTGATTTCATTAGTGTTAATTAACATATCTTTGTGTATTATGAGAGACAGCAGATACCCATAAAGATTCTTGTATTGAGCCATATGGCAGCCTGTAACACACTAGCCAAAAAAGTATAATGAGGCATATAAAAAAGTCTGCTGCACAACACTTCTTGGTAATTTTGAAAAAGTAATGTCAGAGTTTGCACGATACCAGAAATGCCGTCCTGGGCTTGCCTTACCCTGTCTGGCTATGGAAGCTGGATCAGGCTCCAATTAGGATTATGGAAGGTGCAGAGTCCACAGTACCAAGGTTGATCCAAAGGAAGTCAGTTCACATGTCTGGACTTTCCTCTTCCCCATAAAAGAGAATACACAGTGGATGTGCAAATCCTTATCCCAGGTTCAATGTGGGGGAGTGAGGCCTGGTTTGGCCCTGCTCATGCTGCCAATGTGGGCCTGGAGCATCCTGCCTCGCCCTGTAGCTGGTGAGCTGAATTGGTAGCTGCATCACTGCAGTATGGCCAGGTGCAGAGAGGCAGAGTATGGGGGGCAGGTATTCAGGCCTGGGATTTTGGCCTGGTTTGGAGGGAGGTTTGTGGAAGCTTTGACGTAAGGAGGTTTTGGAGAACTATGCCCTATGGATTTCTTTGTATTTTATATGCTTGTGCATTGCTTTATGTAGTTTCAAATAGTACTTCCATTTAAACTTCTATTCAATCCAGTCTGGAGTGTTTTAACTACTTTGGGGAGAGTTAAAGAGATCCTGTCTTGCTCCTTAAATGGAGACACACCAATGGATAGAATCATAGAACACCAGGTTGGAGAGGGCCCCAAGGATCATCCGGCCTAATCCTTCCAGGTGACAGAGATTAAACGAGGCAGCCCAGTAGCCTGTCCAGCTGAGTCTTATAACGTAGAGGAATCCACTATTTATCTTGGGAGGTTACTCTAACTGTTCTCATTCTGGAAACTTTTCTTCTGCTTTCTGCTGGTTTGAGGCTAATTGGAAGATTTTAATGGAGAAAATTATATTATAGGCTGTGAAAAGAAAACAATGGTGATGTCTGCT
>VWYK01081936.1:1550-19035 GCA_013399775.1 Semnornis frantzii | reverse complement strand
TTAATGGAATTGATCATTTCAAAGAGTTTTTCTGGTTATTGGGATTTCTGAATAAAGGAGTCACTATTGGATTATTACTGTTCTTTTCCAGTTGCAGTTTGTTTTTAGCTACCATTCAAAATACTTTCCAGTACCTTGATTTATGTTTGTTGCAGAGGGAATTCCTCAAGCAGATGAGAAACTCAGTTGTAGTGTTCTATTCTAGATTGTTAGCAACTAGAACCATAATTTTTTTTCTAAAACTGATTACAAACTTAGATCTATTTTGAAAATGCTTGTTCATTAAGGCAAAAGTTGCAAAGCAGTCCGTTTTGACTTCTTTGTGAATATATTCAGCAACATGCTCTCTGAATCAAGTATGTTACGCTAATCTATCTGGGTGGATTCTTCAGTAAAGAGCACTTGGAAAGTTCTAGTAAAGAACTGGAAGGTTTCGGCAGCCTATGATTACTGAGAAAGAAATAAAATCTTTATTCCTATTTTATTTCATTTTAAAAATGGTTATATTTCCTTTTAAAAATTGTCTAAGTTGTACTATTGCTATGTCATAAAACTGTGATGTTCCTACAAAATTGCTTTTCAGGGCTCTAAGTATTTTTATAGAACTTTGCTCATTGTTTACAATTAAAAACAAAACCATGTAAAAATCCAAGAATAATCATACTGAGAAATTCTCTATATTGTAGCAGCAAGTTCTATAGTATGGATGATGTTTATATTTTCTTTATCTATCTGTACATATATTTTTAAACCTACAGCACTGTTTCAATGGGAGCTATCACTTCTCCATGCCATTTGTGGTTATGATGTGGTTTTTGTTTTGGTTGGTTGGGGTTGTTTTCCTTCAATGATCCCTTTCCAAAACCAGGAAATACCACCAATTAATTTCTTTATGTCATTCAGTACTTTATTAATTTTATCTGCTTAGTGATATCTTTTACAGATATGAGAAACAAGAACTGCATTCTATACTAAAGCTGGACAATAATGGTAAGCTTGAAGCAAGAATACAATATGAATCATTGCTTTAGAGTTAGAAATAAGATTTGTGGGCATGTGGCCAATTTTTCATACCATACATTTTTATCTGATCTATAGGTCAATACCAAGACTACAGAGTAAGATTGCTTTCTTCATAGCAGTAGGACAATGGGCCAGAATAATATATTAGCAAAGTAGAGAGAACTACTGTTTCCATGTATAGAACAGGCTTTTCAACAAGATACTTTCAAAGTGTAGATTATATTCAATCTTGTGCTGTCCTGTCCACATATCCCTATCACTCACCTTCGTCCTCATCCCAGTCAAAGTGGCAAGGCAGAAGCCAGTGTTCCGCAGGCAGCAATGCCACTAGAGACACAAACTGTCCCAGCGTGCCTTGGGAGAGCTGATATGACAACATACTTGGTGCAACTACAGCACTTTTCAACAATATTTACTGTTTTAATAGAGAAGTGTACTGTGAAAACTTTCATTGACATAAAATAGTAATTAATACCAGACTATTTCTTTTCATTTGTTCCTTGCATTTAAAATGCATATCCAGAAATAAATGCTGTAATACTGCTTCAGACCTCTGTGAATGTTTGCTGTTATGGATAGCATTTATATTGCTTTCAATGCTGAAAGATTTATTGTAAGAAATGTATGTGAAAAGATTGATAGACCTCATTTCAGAAACACTTTCAGAGGACTCAGACAGCTGATTTGCAGGCACCAACTTCTTTGCAAAATAGCTGAGGAAAACCAAAGCAGTAGGGACAGAAGACTCCTGCAGGTTTTCAGTCATTTCTGTGCTGTAACAGCCTACCCTCTCAAGCGTCACGTAGGAGACAATTAGACGCCAGTATAAATCATGACTGTCTTCGTTTTATGTTCCGTGGCTGGTGGCAAAGGAGAAAGCTCTATTCCTGCCCTTTCAAGATTCAGCCTGCAAAGCAAAGGAGCAGCTGTGGGCAGTCATTTTCCTCCCGTTAAAACACACAATCCGAGAATTGTAGCAGTCACTCCTCTCGGTGGTACCTGCCGTTCTACAGAAAGAGCTGATGTGTGTGTCCCTTGTTTATAGAAGATTCATGCAGGCAGTGATAGAAAGAGAAAAAGATGTCCCTGGCTCTCCAGCAGATTGGTACTGGAGCACTTGCACTGAAATTGCACAAGTAAATCCACAGTGTTTGACCTGAGCACTTTGTTATACAGAAAAGGTCAGTTTTAGTATCTGTGACATCTGCTTAATCACTCCCCTATTATCTCAGAATTCTCAGTAAACTATTTCCAATCTCATCAACATGATTAAGGCTCTAGTAAAAGACTCTAGGAAATACTAGACTGACATTAATCTTGGCCTTGCTAATTATCAGTTTTATTCCTATGAATGAATAATATATTAGACGTGTTAATCTTCTCTTGTATCAAACAAGACCATGTGCTATACTGGAACAGGAAAAAAATCTTGATTTGATAACAAATCAAGCAAAAAAGGAAACAAATTCCTGCAATGTTCCCCCTACCAGCTGATTTTCATGAAATTGGGGTGACTTCAGAAGGTTCAGAAGCTTGAAAAGTAGGATAGTCCAGTGTTGACAATTAGGATGCAATATCTTATTCCAGCTATACTCAAGGAACAGGATTTCTGGGTCTCTGAGGAAATACATAATCCCATCAGTAATTTCTTTAAGTGAACAATTTAAAAATTTCTGGCTTCAACCTGTTTGTATGAAAACAGATGCACTTTCTTAAGGACTGTTGTTTGGTATGACCACATTTATCTTCTTAGAACAGAATACTCTTACATTTAAAGCATTTGAAAAATTGCTCCATAGTACTCCAATGAAGACTTATGTCTTTGCTATGAAAAACTTGCCAACTAAAGACTGAAAACTGAAAATCAGATAAAGGGCCTCATTAAATTTTCTGAGCACCCAAACCAAAATATTTCTAGTTTGATTTACTATGACCTCGTTACACAAATAGACCCCCATTTGTGGACTGTTGTGCCTTGCCAGCAGTGTGAAAGCAGATTGAGAGGAGAGGAATGAGTTAGGTGAAGCTGGGTAAATATTTCCATGTACAACTGATAAAGGTATTTTCTTTAGTTACAGTGTACCATGATGCCTGTGCCTACAAGAACCTACAAGATTATGCATTAGTATTTTACATGTTTGGCTGTTCATGTTGCATTGAAGTGTCTCATTTGCCTCCCAAAGTTATCTTTAGGAATTCTGTAAGAGAAAGGGAGTCCTATAGGAGTAGACTTCCATACAAGGAGGTGCAATGTCATAATTTCTGATTAATCATGCAGTACACTTGTGCCCCAGAAAGCATTTTGGTGTGCTGGGAACAGCCTTTAGATTAGGTGCTGGTAGCTCTGTGCATTACTTGTTCTTGTTTTCCTTGTATTTGCAGTATACAGCTGATTTCAAGTCTAGTTTTAAAATGCAAAGTGAATATAAAATATTCTTCTCTAACATTAATGGATTGGTTTGGTAGTGCTTAGCACTTGCTCTGTCAACCTGCAGCAAATGCATCACATAACCACAGAGGTACTGACCAGTAAGCTCTGACACATGGAGTTTCATATTGATGCAATTTATCTTTTATGCAGGACCTCAACTAATTGCGTTGGCTTTAGTACAAACTGCTTTTCACCTTATAGTATATGCAGTACTGTTAATAACAATTTTTGGCAGCATTATATCAATTTTTTTATCGTGAACTATCATAAATATTTTCTGTAGGCTGAATCATAAAATTGTTTCAGTTGAAAAAACTTCTAACATCATGTCCAACTATCTAACACTATCATGGCCCTTAAATCACCTCCCAAAGTGTACGTGGTTTTTGAACACATCCTGGGGTGATGTCTCCACCACCTCCTTGGGAAGCTTGTTCCAATACCTTACCCCCTTTCNTGGTTTAATTTTTTAATAAACAATATTTCAAAATATGACCAGCAGAAGTTTTCAGAGGCAAACCATAGGGATTTGGGGAATTTTCATGTCCATAATTAGTTCATTTATGGGAAACTTTGTGTGTCTGAGCTTCAGGAGTTCCTGGTCAGACTTTCATTTGTCCAGTTGCACAATCTTATATGAGATTGAAGTAGGCCAGATTTTGTACAAGTCTGATCACTGAATTTCAACAACAAGAAACTGTTCTTGTTGCTACTGGGTTTTTTAGTGTGTGTCTGTCTTTCTCTGGAAAATGTTTTCTGCTGACCTAGATTTCTTCTGAATTTTAATGGTAGAAAACTTGAAAGGGAATGGTGACCAGGTGATCCTTCCTTAACATCTTGCTTTAGGTTGAGGACACTTCTAGAATGGAAGATCACACAATCCTCCTGCTTAGGAGTGTGTGCGTTTTTGTGTAGTTGGGCCCATGCACCCTCGCTGATGCTCAGTGTGTTACCTTTGCACTCATAAAAGACCTGTTGTCTTTATGTGAGACTGTACTGTGGAGACTTGTAAAAGTTGCACATTTTTCAGAAGAAAATAGGTTTTCTTATACTTAGAAACTTATTTGTGTTTTTTATTAAATAGCAGATTGCTTTTATGCCAAAATCTCTTTGCATAGAGGTTAAAGATGAGGTGGAAGCTTGATATTCTTGCTTTAATGGTGTCAAAATTAATGTGTGGTAAATTAGGACAAATAAATGTTAGAGATCAGTGATTTGGTTCAATACAACTGGCCTTCAAAAACATAAATCTTTTAAAGAATTCTCCTTCTCCTTCATTTCTTAAGCCAGATTGTATCCATAGATGTACTGTCTTATTTCTCTAAAGCCACGAGTTAGTAACAGCTTTCAGTTGTTGCTACTGCTATGAGCTAATGTTGATTCAGTGACTCAATATAAGTAGCTCCATTACATCACCTCCTTCCTGACCATGCACTTAATGTTGACTTAAGTAACATTCATTACTGCCTGAAGTGCTAATGTGAAAACTAAGGCAAGAGTATCAAACCTCTAGGCCAGACAGTACTTTATACACTCACAGCTAGAAATCCCAAAGCTCAGGTCACACCATTACCAATTTTGTCCGAAGCTAAGGGAAAGAAATAAATCTTGAAAAAAGCTGTTAAGGATTAATTTTGGGAAAGGTCAGACCCTCAAGATTTTGTAGAAATACTTGCTCATTCTGTTGCAATGCTGTTGGCAGTTTAAAATATGGGCTTGGACTTGGTGAGGAGGTGGGTAATCTATTAATCAGCACTTCATCATCTGCAACTGCTTATCTTCTCTTTTCTGTAATTCCTCTTTTTAGTTAGACATCAGCATTGTCTATACACATCATATCATCCATCAACAGGAATGAATGAGTATATAGCAATACATCAGCTTGACTAAGCTCAATAAAGTGAAGCAGCAGCAAAGAATTTTTGCAATAATCTTAAATTTAAATGATAGTGGAGCTAAATATACATAATTTTCTTTACTCATTACCGTGGTGGTAAAACCATGTGCTAGTACATACTGATGATGCAGAAAGTACCTTCTTATTCTGATAACAAGCTGCTTTTTTTTTTAATGTTGAGACAAATTGTATTTGAACTGTTTAATAGTGAATACCAGACTTCCAATAGGTTTTGGAGAATGCTTCTTCCAAAATTTATATTAATTAAAACCCTGAGCTTTTGAAGGAAATAGCTTCACTCCAACTGTGCCACTTTCCCGTGTTTGACAAACAAAAGAAAAATGTGTATTAAGTTTTCAAGGAGAGATTGAGCTATTGCAGAGAATGAATGGTACTCATATTTGTCCTGGTTAAAAATACTTGCAGATGTTTCATTAATAAACTGTAGTGTTCTCTTATGAGACGAGATTAAATTTTGATGGAAATGCAGGAAATGTTCTTGCTGCTGTGCGAAAGCTTCCCCAGCTTCAGCTGAACTAAAGGATGCATAAGGCTTATTAGTATTGACTGACAAATGTTCTGAGGATTCTGCAGCTGTCTAGCAAGCACTACCCCAGGGCTTCAGGGACTGAGCCAAGCTCTTCGGCACATTTGCCAAACGGTGTGGATTAGACTGGACCTCAAAGCAAAATGAGATGCTTTTCCTGTCCTTGCTGACATAAGGCTAGGCAAAAGCCAGCGGTGATGTGAGACCAAAAAAAAAGAGGTGATGTGACAATTGCAGTCTGGTGAGGTTGTAGCTGCCTGGACAGAAGACTCAAGCTGATCTCATGGTAGAAGAAAGAACAGACCCAGATGGGTGGGGAGGCAGGGCACAAACAAAAATGGAAATAGGAATCACATGGGTGTTATGGGATAGGGTAATAAATTACTGTGAGATGATATTTTAAAATATTAATATATAGTTTATTAATATTAAATATTCAGAACTCGCATCACCCCGATCACCATTTAATAATAATAACAGGCTCTTTGCAACATTATGGAAACTATATACAGGTTATAATAGGATCTAGAAATAACTATTAAATATATACATTAATTGAACTCAATTTAAACTGGCAGAGAAGGCTTTCCTGTCAGTATACCGCTTACGGCCAGTACGCTGCTGGCTCACTAGATGGACACAAGGAGCAACTTTCTGCTTATGGTAGAAGGCAATTAATAATTACAAGAGGTTTTTGGTATTTACTCACAAAAAATATCTGACAGTACCCAAGGCTCGTAGCGGGGTTGCTGTCGGTAGCCGTCAGAGGCTTTAGAGTTTCACCAGGCTTCTGGGGAAAGGAGGCAGACAATCTCTGACTTGTTCCTGGCTCTCTGGACAATTTGTGTTATCTCCAGGGCTTCCGTCTGGGCAGAAGGCTTCCAGGTGCAGGCAGATGTCTTGCGGTGTGCAGTCTGGGCACGGTGTCATGCCGGCTGTGCAGGCCGAATGTGTGGAGGTATCAGAGCCTCCCCTCAGGATCAAGGAGGCAGCAGGCACAGACACACCTTGTAATGGCAAAAAGCGTCTGTGCTCTCTACTCATCTCCTTTTATCCAATACAACCATAGGCTTGCTTTACCCTTTTTTGGGCAGAACACAGCCTTGCACAAGGCAACCATGTGCACCTTGTTTACCGCAGTTGCCGGGCAGGCCACAGACCCCAGACTTAGTGGCTTACGTTCTTTGTCCCTTTTCCCGCGGTTGTTCTCCCCAAAACAGCAGGAGGGAGAGCAGAAAAACATGTCTGAGCAAGCCAGGAGAGGTACAAGCCCCATTTGGCCTGCTTAGGCCTACCACGACAATGGGGCCTGGAGAAAACTCTGTTAAGTGAGTGTGACAGAACATAGAGCAGAGGCAGAAAATACAACAGTACTGGAAACCTCTGTCTAGGATGAGGTGGGAGGACGCCTTTAAACATAAGCATTTTAGCCCAACTAGAAAGAGGGCAGAACCCACAATTACTGAGTCACAGATTTCTGTGACTAGTTAGTATGTTCCAGGAGGTTTACCAGTACTTGATAGGTATAAATGCCTTTGCTTACTTTCAGTTGTGTGCTCTGTATTCAATTCTGCTTATTAAACTTTGAGAGGAACATTAATGTAAGACTGAACTAGGAAATTTTTGAGGGAGCTGGAAGAACAGGGTCAGGTTAGTTTATTGGTTTTCTCCATTTATTTTAGCCTAGGACATCTCTACACAATCTATATCAATGTTAAGGTTTTGAAACCTCACTTTACAAATTTGGAAGTGTTGGATTTATGTGTACAATGAGGCTATGCAACAGCACCAGAGAAAAGATAGCAGTATTTTGGCAGCCCCTTTGCCAGTTCTTGCAAAAGGACTGACTCAGAACACACACTGCCTCAGTCAAGTGAGAAAATGTCCAGGTTGAGAGTAGTCCATGCAGATTAAAACAAGCAGTTTCTTGGTGCAAGTCATGTAACATGAAGTCATTGCTTTTAATGAAACTTTTCTGAGACTGAACTTTGCAACTTCAAAGCATATCTAATCATTGGTTTTGTTGCTTTCTGTAATCCCAAGAATTCTGGTCACCTTTTAGCTAAGTGTTGATTATGATAGCAGTGTATGGATTAATGTGCATTAAATGGAGGTTTATTACAGCAATATTTCAGCAGTGAGAATGATAGGCCTAAATGATACTTGTCATATAGTTTCTAAAGCTGCACATTCCACTGTGAGATAGAGCCACAATCAAACCTCTCATTTAAATTGTTCTTAACTCCTTGTGATAACTTTTCTATGCCCTCTAAATTACTTTGCTTATTCTAGATAAATTGATCTCATCAAGAGTGAAAAGGGCATTGTTTGTGAAATATCAAATCTTTCTTGCTAGAATCTAGATTTATTACCTTCACATTATGAAGATAATAAATGTTGTGTCTTCCTTATGAAGAGCTTTTGAGGGTGGAATGGACTCAGTGCTTAGAGGTTTCAGACATTTATGTATAACGGGGACTTCTGAAAAATTATTTGCAGCCTTTACTTAAGGGCTGACACCTTTTGTTTGGAAAAGGCACCTTTTAAATGTTTTGTTGTTGTTATTGCTCTTTTTTTGTTATTTGAAGAAATCCATTTGGGACTTTCAAATCTGTTCCCTCAGACATTCAGTGTGTAGTAAGATGTTCAGCTCCTTGCTTCAGGCTTCAAATAGAGATTTAATGAAATGAATAGTTTTCTAAACATAATTACAGCAGTGTTACTGAGATTGTAACCTCAAGTTGTAAAGTAACTGTAGAGATCGTATTGCCTAGGGAAACTTCTCAGCAAAAGTAAAATGACAAATAGTAATCTGGCAGCCCAGACCACATGTGGTGGTGCAGGTCCATACAAAATAGATCACAGAATGGCAGCAGCACTGATACGCACATTTCATAGGCAATGTCATTCTCTTGTGCTCCTGAACATGCCTCAGGAAAAACTGAAAAGATGTTCTTTTAAAGTGCTCGAGATGTCTGCTGATGACACTTACCGCCCTGTAAAAAAAGACAATGACTATACTTACTGGACCTAGAGAACACTATTTCTTACATACGCCAGCTCTCAAGCATAGCTGAGCTACAAACGCTGAAGTATGAAAAAAACAAATACTATCCAATCTTTAAAAAGATTTTATGGAAATATTAACATTTTACTTGTCAAGAGGGACAATTTCAATGAAATCAACATTTGAAATTCCTTTGATTTGCATGAATAAGAACATTTTTTCCCCTCTGTAACTATCTTTTGAAGGAATCCAACCAAAGCACTTTTGATCTTGCCCAAGAGCTATAGTTAGCACTAATTTAGCTAAAAGTATGTTAAAAGGAATATTTTATCTATCTGTGTGTGATGATAAATTCATGGGTGTATACAGCCATTTGTTATGCTTATATAGCAGTTCACATCTGTCGTAATTCTGGATCATTTCAATCTTCCCTGTGAATTAGGCAATACTAGTATCTATTTTCATCAGTGGAGACTGAGAGAGAGCAAGAGAGGTGTATTTTTCACTTTTTTTTCTGGGATTTTCTTTTCAGTTATAATGGCTTCACATCTCATCTCTCTCCACCCATGTAGATAAACTTAGAAAACTTTGTAAGCACTTTAAAATTAAAGTTCAAATCTTCTAGGACCATATTGTCATAGTATTGTGCTTAGACCATCTCTCTGTTTAGGATTGCACCTAGAGATAAAGAAGAACAAGTGTGCTAAAAGCTCTCCCAGACATTTTCCATTATTTCATCCTGAGGGAAGGCACACACTGCTGCAATTGAATGAGTGCCTGCTCCATTTTTGCATTTGTCTAGTTGCATCTGTGGTAAGTCAAATCACTCTGTGCACTGAAATGCACTGGAAGGTGAAACAGTATGCATAGGACTTTGCTGTGGGGGATGTCTGTGTGAAGATTTACCTGATTTAGGCTCCTGTTGCTGGTTACTCAAGTTGAGGTACTTGAACATGTCCAGAGAAGGGCAATGAGGCTGGTGAGAGGCCTTGAGTACAAGCCCTATGAGGAGAGGCTGAGGGGGCTGGGATTGTTTAGCCTGGTGAAGAGGAGGCTCAGGGGAGACCTAATTGCTGTCTACAACTACCTGAAGGGTAGTTGTGGCCAGGAGGAGGTTGCTTTCTTCTCTTAGCCAACCAGCACCAGAACAAGAGGACACAGTCTCAAGCTGTGCCAGGGGAAGTTTAGGCTTGAGGTGAGGAGAAAGTTCTTCACTGAGAGACTCACTCACTACTGGAATGGGCTGCCCAGGGAGGTGGTGGAGTCACCATCCCTGGAGGTGTTCAAGGCAGATTTGGACATGGTACTTGGTGCCATGGTGTAGTCTCGAGGTCTGCGGTAATGGGTTGGACTTGATGATCTTTGAGGTCTCTGTTGCAACCTTTGTGATACTGTAAAGCTTGAACTTAAATGACTTGCACGAAGTTACCTAACAATCCCATTGTGGTGCAAATTATTTAAATTGATATCTCCAAAGTAAGCATCCTCCCGTTTACTGTCAACACACTGATCGGGAGCTAAGGCAATGGGGTAGTGCTTTAACTTTTCCTGAACTCAACAGGAGCTGTTTTGAGTGAGACAGCTTTCAGCATGGTACCTCTTACCAGGCAATTTGCAGCTGAGTTGTAGAGCAGAGGAGCAGTTCAACAGCTGATTCTGGTGAGCCTCACATAAAGTGCTACCAGGTGTTTACCTCTCCAGCTCTAAGGCTGACAGCAGGAGCTGAGGGAGATATTTTTTCCTCTTGTTGGTTCTCCATACTCATTTCTACATATGTACTGATAATACTGATAAATACTGATTTATGTGACCAAAAAATATGCCTTACCATGCACATATATGTTCTGGTAATACAGACTTGCATTTCTCTTCCAAGTGTCTGCTTTTTAAATCATGATCATAATCATGATCCAAATCTACCTGGCTATCAGTTGGCACAAACAGGTTGATTAAGGGGTTTTATTCTCTCTGTCTGGTATATCTCATATTTAGTAATGCATTTTAGTTTTGCCTTATTGATCCAAAAATCCTTTTGAATAGTTCATCTTTTTCTTCTAGATTTAAGAGCTCAAATAATTTATTAGTTAATTTTACATTACCAGAACCTCTTATCTTCTAATTTAGTTTTAGGGAATACTTAAAAAATCCCTTCTAAGACAATCAGCATTTTCTAAGTAATAAAATTCCCTATACATGCCCTGACTTGGTATTTGCCTAATTACCAATGTTAGGCTAACAAAACGTCTCTCATACCTGCTAACATGATGAGAGACCTGCAGAAATAGAACTGCTACTTAACATCTTGTAATGATAAGCAGTTTCCTCTAACTTGCAGGCTTCAGCTGACTCCACAGTGCTCATTTGCACACCAATAGGTAGATGTTCATTAGACATGGTGGTTTGTATTTCTTTTCAGACATTTTCAATTGACAAAAACTGGTATTAAAACAAATAATCAATAGATCAGGATGTCTTACCCTAAAAAAGAGTGAAGCTGGGTGCTCTAATGTGGCATGGAGTTTCCCAGGGCTTAAAATAATTATTCATGTAAGTAAAGGAGGCTAGTTGAGTACACAACCAGTTGTGTGGATATATACAATGTACTTCATAAGCTACAACAGTAGAATGGGAGAGGTTGTGGTCGCTCCCTATAAATGGGCCAAATGAAAGGTAAGAAGTCTCTCTATCACTCCCCTTCTTAGATGAACAGGGGAAAGGGAAAATATAACAACAGCACAGGAGTCAAGATAGAACCAATTTAGTAAGATACAAAGGCTGTGTGCAGAAACAAAAGCAAACAAAGATGTTATTCTCTACTTCCCATCAAGCAGAAAATGTTGGGTCACCCCTGGGAAACAAGACCCCAATACACATAGCAGTTGCACCATCAACAACTGTCCCCGCCCTTCCTCCTTTCACTTGGCTTTGATATCTGAGTTGATGTCACATGGCATGGAATACCTCTTTGGTCAGTTTGGGTCTGCTGGCCTGACCGTGTCCCCTCCCAAGATCTTGCCCAAGATCAGCGTATTCTTGGGGCAGGGGAATGTTGGAAAAGCACAGCCTTGGTGCCTGGTCCAGCAGTAGCCAAACACTGCTGTGCTACCAACACCCAGCTACAGCAGTGCAAACCACAATGCTAGAAAGATGCTCTGGGGAGAATTAACTCCATTTCGGCCAAACCAAATACAGATGAAACTTGCTGATTTATGAGGAGGATGTACTATGTTGTTGCCTGAGATAGCAGGAAATTGCATCTGATGACCCAGGAGGTCCCTTCCAGTCTTACTTTCTATGAATATGCAATTGTTAATGAAATAAATAAAGCTTCTGGTGTGCTTCAGTGGGTGCAAAATAATTTCTGTAATAATCCTAGGAGCCTAGCTGGAAATAATTAGTAGAATTACCAGTTATAATCTAAAAACACAGAAATATGATGCGAATGAAGGAACAATGTAGAGGATCTTTAATTCTCTAGATTTGGGTGGCGATGTTGTGTATGATGCTCTCCTTGAAGAGTAACTGCATTTAAAGCAATTTGCTTTATGCTCTTTGCTTGCGTTTACAACAAAACTTATTGTGTGGAACTGTATATCCCCTCTGTTGTACTGTGTCTGTATGTGGTTTTGGGTATCCATATAATTCTCCTGTGCTGTGTGTTTAAATAACTCAGTCAAAATTGCTGGCATTTACTGTAGTGAACATCCAGAATTAACTTGTCCAAGATTTCCTTTGCTACCAGAAAGAACACACTCCTTGCTCCTGAAGTAGTCAGTGGTTCCTGAGTGACCTGGTCTTCAAGTTTTTCTTATGGCTGCCTGACTTATGGGTCTATTGATTGAATTTATATATCAAACTCAGGTTTCAGAGGCTGCCAGCTGTATTTCTGAGCAGATCAAACCAACAGTACTGGAAATCCAGATATGCTTTGTAAAGTATCATCAAAATATTAACAATAAATCACAGGACTCTATGCAGTGCTACAAATCCTGGGATTCATTGTGTTGAAAACAAACTATCAGACTTCTAAGTTCAGATGAAATAATCACAGGGAAATAGGTGGATTTGTTGAGTTGTTAAAAGGTAATGCTGAAATATGCAGCAATCTGCTCAGCAATAAGGCTGTCGAAGATAGTAAATATTAGTCTAGAAAATGGGAAAATAGATGTTTTTTACATTAGTGCTTCTGAAAATAACTTGTATTTGACTTTGCATTTTAATAGTCACATGTTTCAATCACACTGGAAGATTAGAGAAAAAAAAAAGGCAGAAGAAGCTCTGATGTTAAAAAGCAACAACAAAAAACACACACAAAAAAAATACACACCAAAAAAACCCAACCACCACAAAATCAACAACCCCACATCCCTGCTCTATGATCTTGTAAAACAAAAGTACAAAGAATTGATTTGCATTTAAAAAAAAAAAAAAAGTATTCAGGCAAGTCCAGTTCTAATTTAAACAAATTTTAAAGGTTCATTTACAGTACAAAATAATAACAGCTCTGGAGACATGACAAGAAGAAACAAAAAGTTTCAGCTTCTTCCTGCAAAACTATAAAATCTTTTCCATTATCAAGTGCTATAAATCTCCTCAGTGCACTTAATGACCTAAAAGATAGTTAAAATACACTGACTTGCAATGGCAAAACAATCACTGATAACACCAGGTTTGGACAATTCCATACTTGAACTGTGTGCAGCATGCTAATACAAAACCTATTTTCAGTTTTCTGGTATCATGAGGGAATCCACTTGAAAAACAATGTCGCTGCTTCTGAGATTGCTGTAGCAAATCGTATGGGCTTCAACAAGGCCAAGGGCCAGGTCCTACACTTGGGTCGGAACAACTTCATGCAATGCTACAGCTTTAGGGCTGAGTGGCTGGAAAGCTGCTTGGTAGAAAGGGACCTGGGTGTGTTGGTCAACAGCAATCTGAACATGAGCCAGCAGTGTGCACAAGTTGCAAGAAGGCCAATGGCATCCTAACCTGTATCAAGAATAGTGTGGCGAGCAGGGTTAGAGCGGTGGTTGTCCCACTGTACTCAGCACTGGTGAGGCTGCACCTTGTGTACTGTATTCAGCTTGTGTCACCACAGTGTAAGAGAGACATTGAGGTGCTGGAGCTTGTCCAGAGAAGGGCAACAAAGCTGGTGAAGGATCTTGAGAATAAATCCTATGAGTGACGGCTGAGGGAGCTGGGGGTGGCCTAGGAAAGAGGAGGCAGACAGGAGAGAGATATTCTTCCTCTTTACAACTACTTGAAAGGAAGTCATAGAGAGGCGAGTGTTGGTTTCTTCTTACAACTCACAACTGATAGGTCAGGAGTAAATGGCATCAAGTTACACCAGAGGCGGTGTAATCTAATCTAAATTAGACATCAGCAAAAACTTCTATATTAAAAGGGCTTTCAAATACTGGTGCAGGCTGCCTAGAGAAGTGTTCAAATCACAATCCCTGGATCTATTTAAATGCCATCTAGATATGCTGCTCAAGGATTTGGTGTAGTAGTGGTCTTGGTGGAGTTAGATAAATGGTCAGACTTGATGATCTTGAAGATCTTTTCCATCCATAGTGACTCTATGATTCTGTGGTAATTGATCAATCTCACAAATGCAAAGGAGGACTGATGGTGCAGCATCAGTATTACTTGGTGCATGACAAATTCTACAAGCACTATAGAGTGCAAGAAAGTATTTTCAATCTGCTCTAAATGGTCACGTTCCTCACCATTTTAAATACATGGCTCCGTGTCATAGGTAGAGTTTTAATCTGTGCTGCTATTCAGAACCATCCTGCCTCATGCCAGCTTCAAAATTAAAGTCCTGACTGGAGTAAAGTATTATGGAGCTTGAAGGTCAGATTGTAACATGGGAGGCTTCTTGCTGCTTTTGGGTTTCAGGGTTTGGGGTGTTGGCTTTCTTCCACCGAGATGGCAACAGGACAGAGAGGGATGTAGCTCCTTGGCTTCGGCTTCTAGCTTGCTTGCTTCTGCTTGCTGCTTCTTTCTGCTGTGCTTTTCTGCCAATAAACGAAGGTAATTTGCATTCTATTCTCATTTATCCTGTAAACTCTTACCTTATCTCACTTTCTTTGTCAGTACTAAGGGTTTATTTTGTGTGTTGTTTTTTCACTCCTTTCTGTGTTGTTGGAAGAGACAGGTTAACCACTTGCTTTTGCTTTAAATCATTACACTCAGATAGGAAGAAATCATTGCCCTCTTCAGCTTCTCCAAGATCATAAAAAAAAAGTGATATACTTGGCTACATTGTGCCTTACTGCCACTGTTCAGTGCAGCAGAAATGCAAGGCTGTAAGATATGTAGACATAGCAGGTTGTGCTTCTCAGAGTTAAGGTTACTTTGTATGTTAATTTTGTAAGATTCGTTTCTGCTAATTTGAGCTTTGTTGTGCTGACGTATGCTTGGCTGCTGCTATTGGATTTATCTGAGACTTTGTCAAGTTTTTTCTTGGAAGGAGAGTACATTCTTAATTGTTAGCTGAAAAGCTCTCATATATTTCAGACCAGACACTTTCCAGAGAGTTGCTCTGTTGCTGGAGGTGAATCTTTTTTTTTCTTTTCATAAGAATCCTGCTAAATCTAGTCACATTGCTGACTGAATTGCTTTTCTTGTGTACTTTATTAGAGGTTGAGTGGACTTCCAAGTGACATACCATGTTTCTTGAACCTGCCATAGCTCAGGAATAGCTTCAGGCCAGCAGTGATTTGTGGTACTGGGTAAGGCATCCTGACTTTGTGTGGACAAGTGATTGTTTTGCTGCTGCAGTGCTTTTGCTGTGGCACTGCAGTAGGATAGTCCTCAACACAGCAGGGACTGTTACTGAAGACAGATAAAGGACACTGGAAACTGAGATAAGGAGTGATGAGGTAAGGAGAGGAGTGACATGGAGTGCATTGCTGGAGTGCACAGGAGTTTTACCAAGCAAGTTCCATAAGGACTCACGTGGACATTGGGTACATGGAGTAGCAGTGACTGAGATCAGAGGAGTGCTTTTAGGGCTGCTGTCTGTGAGAGTTGTCCATGTGATGATTATATTCCTGTGGTAGAAAAAACCCAAAGTGTTCATATAATTATGCATGCATAGTATCATGATGCATCTGTTCACAGAAGCAGAATTAAGCTTAATTGAACTTGAATTGCAACCTGAATGATCTTTTATAACAGTATTTTACATGCAAGAGATATATTTAAACTTGCTTTTAAATTGATTTCTGGGTGGTTCAGTGCAGGTGGTTTAAACAAGGGGCTTTTGAATCCCTTTCCCCAGGATTCACTGCTTATCTCCAGTGAGCCACCAGTTGGTGTAGTTTGTCTTTCTGCCTCCTACCAGCAGCAGCATGATACAAGTTTTTATCTCTGTTTTAACTATGTTTTATGTAGACGATGTGACTGTAGCACTACCTCATTAATTTCTTTTTGTGTGTGGCACACAGCTCTGCTCATGTATGGCATTCTTAGCCCATAGTAGCCTGTAACAGATGTCCACCTATGCATCCCCTACATATACTGTTGACAGCTTAACTGATGCAGTTTAAAGATAATTAAATATTAGGTCTGCAATATGCTCTCATATCCCATCAGTAATTGAACTACTGTACTATATATACATGCCTATGTTTACTGCTGTGTGCTAAGCCAGATTAATTTAATCATTTTGATCGTTTTTGTGCAGCTTTTCTCATATAATGTAGCTTTATGTGTAAGCATTTTTGTGTTAATAGCCCTACAAGTTTTCCCTCTGTCTTTGCTGTAAGAACAAACTACATGCAGTAAATGCATCCCTGTTCTTAAAACAAGTGAAAGCAATTGCAGAGACATTCTGCAGTCACCTTTTGGAAAGAATCTGTCCAGGATATTATTCATAATTCCTTTAATTTTCCTGGCTATTACCTATTAATACTTCCCTCCCCTCCCCTTCCTTAATTTCCTGGTATGTTTCCTAACCCTAACTCTTCTTCTTTTGTATCCTGCATGTAGATTAATTTGTCGTTACAGGATTGTATGATCCTGCATGATATTCTGAAACTTCCTACACAAAAACAGATTTGATTTGGTCAGAACTATATAAACTTTCCAAATGAGTCCATCTTAGGGGCCCACTTAAGCGACTCCCAAGGCTGCATTGCTGGGGAAAAAGGATAAGAGGAAGGCAGTACTGCCTTTGAAATTTGTAGCTCTGTGTCTTGGTCTTGTAAGGGTAAAGGATGGTGCCTCTGGATTTGGGACTGTACCTCTGGATTTGCCTGGATGTTAGTTAGCATGGAACTAAGGGCAGTAAGAGCACCAGCAACACCAGCAACCTCTCTTATTTTGCCACTGTTGCGAAAAAGGATCCCACGAGTACCTCAGGTCTCTTGGAAAGTATCACAGCATATTCTATAGCACTGACACATAAAATGTGAACTCCCGTGTTCATACAGCACACCAGTAGGAGGAGAATTATCGCTCTAGCACCACGGTCCTGCATTATGGCTGTGGTTGTCTTAACACTAACTTGCCTTTCAAACATGAAGGCAGTCTTCTGCTTTTCTGTGATTAATAGTCTCATCTCTTTATGTA
>VWYK01081933.1:0-28658 GCA_013399775.1 Semnornis frantzii | reverse complement strand
TCACTGCAGAGGGGTTGTACTAGGTGAGTTTTAAACATACCTTCCAACCCAGTGTACTCCCTGATCTCAGGAAACAAGTACTCACTCTCAGTCCCTCTAGGTGTCACTATGTCACCCTGAACATGTCATTTCAACCAGACCTCTCTCATCTTCCTTTCTGCGATCCTGTGGCCTGGCTGCACCCTCCAGAGGTCCTGCATTCATCTCTGTCGGCCCTAAAGTGGGATCTCTACTTAAGGGTTGTTGACTGGCTGGACAAGAAAAAAAAAAAAATCCCATTTCTGCACTCGGGAAGCAGAGTGGGGACTGGAATTTGCAAACTAAATGTTATGGAGAGAAATACCTCAAAGTGTTCCTGAGATGGATGAGGTACCATAAAAAGCAGTAGCAATAAAACAAAACAAATGAAACATGAACCAAACCAATCAAGAACCCAAACAATGTTATTTTGTCTAAATAACAGGTATAGGCTGGGGGGGGATAACTGATATTTGCATATCAATAGAGAAAACTTTTTTTTTTTTCAATCGAAGCAGAGTTTGTTTAATCAGAATCAGTTTGTCTGTGACAGGCAAGTGAGGAGTAGTAGCTACTCCTAGCAGTAGTGCTGGAGACCACAAACTGCTTGTCAGCCAAATAAAAAATAAGTGCTAACCATAATTACAGGCAGCTTGCAGGACTATGTGACTATTTTTGGTCAGCTCAACTAGTGTTTGGTTGAGGGAAGGGGAAAAAAAAGTCTGATTTAACTGTATTAATCAGATCATTTTAATGATGCTCGCAAGGGGACAGTTATCAGGGCCTCGTGTGTGGGATTGTCTGATTACTGTGCACAAAATGGAGCAAAGCAGGAAGTGGACATGAGGCTAAGTGTAAAAGGACATGATATTGGTGTTTTTATTGAGGCTGTGATTTTTTTGGCACCAAGCACAACTAATTCTTCCCTGAGGTTTGCAGGGGTCTTGTTTTGTGCAGGGGAGGATTGTTGGCTGCAGGTGGAAAGTTTAGGTATTTCTTAGGGGACAGACAGCTTTGCCTTTCTGGCATTGCCAAACAAGGTTTTCTTGGTTTGTCTTTTGTGGGGCATTGCATGCCAAAAAGCTGCTGCGATGGCTAATGTGCTTGTGGCTCTCTTCCTCTCAAACTCCGAGTCTGTAAATCTCCACAGGCTCATGTGTGCTTGGAGGAGACCGTCACCCAATGCTTCCTCATGAAAGCCAGGAGTCCATTAACTGCAGCCTGCTGATTTACACTCTCCTGAAAGCTGCACGGTGAGGCTGGCCAGGCCGAGCCGCAGAAACACCAAGGGCGTAACCCCACCCAACACCTATCCCCCATCCTGCAGGCCGCCCCGCGGCAGTGGCCCGGCCCGGGCTGTGGCGGGAACCGTGTCGGTTCTGAGGGGTTGGAGAGGCCAGCACAGGCCGCACCTTGGCCGGCGGTCGGTGAGCGCAGAGCGGAGCTGCGGGCCGGGGCTCCTCCGCCTTGCTGAGACGAATCTGCCTCCGTTCTTTGTAAGTAGGACATGGCCGATTCCTGCCGAGAGTTGTGCGGCAGGAGGAGACGCAGCATGAAAGAAGGACTAAAAGAAAGAAACAGGCAACAGAGCCGACGGGGGAACGCTTAGAGTCGTTGCCTGCTAGTAAGATTCTTTGGCCACCCTTGTCACTGGCTAACGATCCAGTGTGTGATCGACAGCTGCTCCTCCTGCGGCCCTGCGCCACCAGGAGCCATCCAGGCCAGCAGCAAGGCTCTAGCTCTCGCTTTGCAGGAGGAGAAGCTCAGAGTGAAAGAAGCCTGAGATACTTTTCAGTGTTTAAAGGGAAATAATCAATGCTTGAAGACCTCATTTGGAGTCTTGTGTGCAGTTCTGGAGCCCTCAGCACAGGAAGGACATGGAACTGTTGGAGCAAGTCTAGAGGAGGCCACAGAGGTGCTCAGAGGGCTGCAGCAACCCTGCTCTGAGGACAGGTTGAGAGAGTTGGGGCTCTGCAGCCTGGAGAAGAGAAGGCTTCCAGGAGACCTTAGAGTAGCCTTCCAGGATCTGAAGTGGGCCGACAGGAAGGCTGGGGAGGGATTATTTACAAGGTCTTGTAATGACAGGACAAGGGGCAATGGGTTTAAACTGGCAGAGGGGAGATTGAAACTGGATGTTAGAAGAAGTTCCTTACAGTGAGGATGGTGAGACACTGGCACAGGTTACCCAGGGAGGTCGTGGCTGCTCCCTCCCTGGAGGTGTTCAAGGCCAGGCTGGATGAGGCCTGTACTAGTGGGAGGTGTCCCTGCCTATGGCAGGGGGGTGTAGCTGGATGATCTTTGAGGTCCCTTCCAACCTTACCATTCTATGATTCTAAGTTTCAGACCTTTTATTTGCAAGCACTGCTTTAGTCCCAGCAAGCACAGGCGCTTGTTTTGGTATTTTTAATATTTGAGTACTTGTCCTGTGGTAAGGAAGAGTGTCAGAACTGGCTCCAATAAGCCTGAGTTCTTTCTGAAGGTTGGTGTCTCCTGACAAATCAGTTAGCGACACAGGAGAGGTCTTGTGGGATTTGTCCCAGTTCTAGGCATTAGTAGTTCCTACATTTTGCTTGTTCTTCCTTTGTAAGGAGAGTCGGTGCTCTTCTTTTAATGGGCAGCCTGATTTACATGTAGTTCATTTTCTTCATAATATAATAGGTATGTATGTGTGGAAGATGACTGAACCAACATGGTTTGCAGCATTTCTCCATCAGACAAGGATGTGGCTGCCTTGTTTGGGCACCCACTGGCAGAAACTGCTTGGGAATTACTGTAGTCAGTTGCTGGGCCAGAAAGGTCAGGAGGTTTGTGATGTGGAGTCATCCTGCCCTTCTGCCCTTGGTCTGAGCCTTTACTTCTGTCTGCCAGGGAGGCTTCTGTTTTCTAGGTTTTCCCCTCCAAAAATCTCCGTTGCTCTCTTCCTGTAGATGTTCATGTAATTCACTGTGGAGGCAAAGGAGAGAATTGGCCTTAAGGATGGCAGGGTTTGGGTTGCTCTCCTGGGGACTATCAGTCTTGTTTGAGCTGTTTAGTCACAGAGAAATCCTTTTTGTTGACAGAATGTGAGAATGTTTCCCTCAGTGCCAGTAATGATTGTTCTTGTCACTGGACAAGAGCGCTGTGTGTAAGTAGCTCTGATTAATTTGTCTTGTCATCTCCTACAGTTTTCTGACAGTGAAAAGGGGGCAGATGTAATGCAACAGAAATAATTCCTTGTCCTCAAAGCGATGCATTTTTCCCCTCCCTAAGGGATCTCCACAGCATATTGTGGCGCATGAAAAAATCCCTGAGAGCAAGATGGAGGCCGCAGCAGATGACAGTAAGCCAGCTGGCTGCATTTCAGAAGACCCCTGTGACTTTAACAATGCTGGTGCCATAAAGGAAGTAGATCCAGAGTATGGTAAGTAAATTTACTGGGCATTCCTCTCTCATGAAGTAAAGAAGTGAACTGTGTGCCTGGAGTGACATCTCTTTTGCAGCAATGGTGAGATAATACACAAGAACGGAGACATTCTGTATAGTGGTAGCCATGGCTGTGCAAGTTGTGGTGAAGAGCAGGCTTGAATATCAGCAGACGCTAAAGGTTTTGAGTGAAGATGCCTGACAGAATGGGGAGCAGATTTGGAAGCTCTCACTCTCTAGTATGCTTGCCTTCTAGTGAGCTGATCTACTGAACAGCTGACTAGAGAAATCCCCTTTTCTGGAACCTGTTGGTGTTTATAATGAGCTACTTTTTCAAATCCCAATATTTAAAAAGACTAATGGGAGAATAGGCATCAGCCACAGCCCACATTTCCTGGAGTCTTTGTTTTCCTGTGAGAATACCCAAATTGTAGCCTATTGCAGGATGCTTTCTGGAGACTATATTCACCCATTGGTGACCACATGCTGGGTCTTGTAAATCTTTTAGAAAACTTCCCAGCTGATCTGACTTGATGTATGTAGAAAGTAAGCAAATCTTCCCTGGGTTGTTAATCTGTTGTTTAGTAGGACTCTGTTCCAAGTTGAATTTTTATGGTTTTGAGGGGGTTTTTGCCTTGTTAGCACAGTGCCAGAGTTGTAGACTGTTCATTGAAATGAAGAGTGTGAACTATCTGGCAATGTATACCACAAAAGTATGTCCATTAAACAATGCTATTCAGAGGCAAGGGCTCACACAGTGTGTCCTTAGGGTTTTGTTCCTTTCAGAGAGATCTCATTCAACAAGAGCCTTTTCCAAACATAAGGAACTTGGACTCTAGGAAAGGCCGGAAGGACATAATGTTGAAAACAAATCCTAGTATTTCTCAACAAAATGAGAACATTGGAGAAGAAGTTCTTCACTGCAAGGGTGTTGGGACACTGGAAAGGTTGTCCAAAGAGGTGATTGAAGCCCCATCTCTGGGTGTTTTCAAGACCAGACTGGATGTGGCTATAGGCAACCTGATGTAGTGGGAAGTGTCCCTGCCTATGGCAGGGGGTTGGAACTAGGTGATTCTTGGGGTCCCTTTCAACCCTGACAATTCTGTGATTTCTTGTGGAACACTTGTCTGGCTCCCAAGTAAGGCAAGTTTTAATTAAATTGGTGGTTTTGGAAATTGTTTCTCTTCTCCACTTGAATATTTCTTCAGAAAATATGTGTTAGAAAACATAAAACCTCAAAGTTTAAACTCTTCAGCTCCTCATTTCATTATACCATTTGCTAGTAAATTGGAAAGAGAAGAGAGGGAGGAAACTTTTTTTCAACCTGATACTTCATTGATTAAACTGGCTGAAGAGACATTGTGTTTCCAAATGTGGTGTTCACCACTTTCTGAGGCATTTTGCATTGTAACAGTTATATGCACACTGTACCTACGCATGAAAAAAAAATATTCAGACATTAAGTGTAGTATAAGTAATAATTTTAGTCATATAAATTTTCTGTATCTTCTTTATAATGTACTTGCAACACTGAGTTTTTAGAAGTGCTGATGGTTGAACAGGGAAGCTTTCTGAAATACCAATATCAGAAGCAGAACTACATTCCTAGCTCTAAAACAGGCACACTGGTTGCAGGAACAGGCACACTGGTTGCCTCTTATTTAAATTATGTACAAAAAAGGTTCTTCATTGCACTGACACATTTGTAGGATTTATTCTTAGTGTAGTTTGGGAAAACTCACTGAAAAAAATGCTATGAATAATTTGAGACACATAAAAGCTACAGTTGCCTAAAAAATGCTGCTTTGAGGATGTGCTTCAGGATGTACCGCAGATAAGGAAATGGCAGGAGATGTAACCGGAGAGAAGTGGAATAAATATCACTTCTCTGTGCTGGGGAATGGTTGTTTTTTTGTTTTAATTTTTAATTAATCAATGAGAAGTTTCACATTAAAGACTACATTTTCTTGAATGCAAGAGGCATGCCAAGAGATACAGCTGGGAGTGAGTTTGTGTCCATCTCAGCTGTAGACATTGTCCTTCCAAGAGCCAAGCTTGCTTGAATTTTCTTCAGTGAAAAGACCTAATGAGCATCAAAGTGCTGGGAATGAGAGAAGCTGTTGGGCCATCTGGTGGCTGCCTGTGAGATGTTTCATGAGGGCTGCAGATAGCTCTGCAACTTTGCAGAAGTTTTAATGAGAATCCGTAGATTTAAAATTCGCTTTTGGAAGGACTTAATTAGCTACAGAGCTTTAACAAATATTAGTGTAAAAAAGAGACTTAGAGATGGAAAGGTTAGGTTTTTGTAACTGTGTAGCAGTACTTAGAAGTTCCTATCCTTCAAGGGGAATCTGTAACTTGCTGAACTGTTTATTGAGAGGCTTAGCACGAGTCTCTCTAAGTACTGAGATTAAGGAGGGAAGTGTGTTCTTAAACACACAAACAGAAGGGAAATTAGGTGAGTATAGTACGAGTCACAGAAACAAAAACCATTGCACCTACAAGGCAGAGAAAGAAAGCAGCAGTATGCAAATTTAAATGTTGGTCGTTTTGGTGGAGTTGTTCCTATATTCAATGAAATATATGAGAGACTACAGATACTTCTCTACAAATGAGAAGAAGAAAATGCATTCTAAAGCTGCATTCAGAAACAGCATTTCTTGGAGAAGCTAAGAGAGAATGGGCATTGGAGAATGCTTCAGTAAGCCCATCTGTACATTCTGTGTTTTTCTCTCCATTAAGGAGTTTACCAGCATTTCTTTTGACAGCTGATGGGAAGGTGAGCAGACATGCTTTGTACCTACTAGGAATTGGAATATATTCCAGACAGATGTTAAAAGCTTTCTGAGGAGGAGCTAGAGCTCGGTACAACAGAAACCTTTGCAGTGTCTTGATGCGAAAAGTGGCTTACAGCTCCGTCTAGGGGTGAGGAAGCATCAGGGCAACAGAGAGCATCGTGCTGTGCGAGCATCGTGCTGTGCTGCAGCAGTGCGCTGCAAATTCGAGTCTAGTTTTGGCACAAGAGATACTTAGAAGTGGGGAAATTTGGATTGCAGGAATACAGGGCATGAATTAAATTACTTGGCAGGATCCTGTCAGTGTTTTCTGTGTGGAGATTCTTGAATCCTTGTGCAGTGGCATGATCCCTGGAAGCAGTGGTCTAAAAAATACACTAATGCTCAAAGGGGAAATGTACTGTAGTGAAACGTAACAGAGGCTCAGTGACCTGGTTTTGGTTGCTGGTAGATTGAGGACTGTTGGTGGAAACAAGCTGCTATCACCAAGAAAGCACATTGAATCTGCGTATTTTGAAGAGGAAGTCCAGCCTGCTGCTGTGGCTATACCGATTGAACCTGAAGATTCAAAAAGTGTTGAAGGATCTTATGCTCACTCTGGAAATGTTCTCCTTTTGTTCCTGTATTTGCGATGGTACTTGAAGATGGAAACTATCAATGTTTCTGACTTCATTCTATTCTTTCTTTTCCTCCCTGCCCACATTCATGAATTGAATAAACTAACATGATGTCCAGTTCAATTATGCAGCTACTATGCCTCATACTGCAAGGGATGGCAAAGGGCCCATGACCAGCACTCACAGCTTGTGCACTTCCTTTCTGCTAGCCTGCCCCAGCTGGTTCAAGCAGCCTTTCTGGGTAAAACAAATGAAACTACATTAAATTATGTGAGAATGTTTAGAGACTAGATAGTAAAGGTGAAGGCACTAGATATGAGATCTTAGTTGCTGAATAATCATTCCTCTAGTAGCAAGTACAAGATCAGCCTGAAAAGGGTTTATTCCTGCTATTATTTTACCTCTTGAGCCTCAAACCAATTGGCAGCTCTGGTAATTTAGGAAAAAAAGTTTCTGTGAAGTGACTAATCCAGCAAACCACCTTCCTGCAAAACTGTGCCTCCTGCAGGAGCTGTCTCTGAGTAAATGCACCTGTGACCACCTAAACTTTCTTTTGGGGACTTTTGAGCACTTTGGGGTATTTTTTGTAGTGTGCTTTGGTTGAGTATGAGAGATGATTCCCTCATTTTGGAAAGGACTTCATTTTTATTCAGGATTGTCTTGCCTCAAGCATTCACTTTGACACAGATGGCAAAGCTCTAGCTGGAGAAGAAATGAAGTCTTGGGAAGCTGAAGCTTCTGATTTTAAATCTTCTAGTGATCACTGGGAGAAGTGGGTGGCATTTTCCTTTGCTTTTTCCATTTAATATCTACTGACTTGACTCTCACCTTCATTCATCCTGTCTTCTGTAAAAGAAAATCTCCAGGGGAAGTTTTCAGTGTTTGGAAACTGTAGCAACAGAATTTGTGACTGACTTCCTCGCGAAGCTGCTGACAGGAAAGTTTATGCACTAGAAAACAATGGGAATGGTTCCCATGTGCTGTAGTACCTCACAAAGATCTATCTTCTTTACATAGGTGTATTAGGTTGCCTCCCAGCTGTTATGAAAATATTTGTCCAACATATATACAGTAGTTCCTGAGGTTAATCTTCTAAGTAGGTAATAACTGAAATGTGTTGTCATGTGTACGTTATCAAGAGACTGCTAATACAGTGAAGTAAAGCTTGACTATGATGGAATTGTATTTAATGACTGTTTAGACTCATTAAGTAAAACTGGTCAATTACTTGTTGTTAATTGTCACTCAATCTATATCTCTGTGAATATCCATAGGTGTAGAGGAATGAATTCTCAAAGTATTTCCCCAAGACTTTTTATTTCCCCAACACTTTGTAAGTGTGTTTAGCACTTTTAAATCTCAACCCAAATAGTCTACTATTTGCATCTGTCTTAAAATGTATTAACACTGGGACCTGGTATCAACAGAAGTTAGCTGTTGGCAGACTGCTATAGTCCTTATGCAAATCTTTCTCATTTATAATTCATATGAGAGGAATTGTAATTCCATTCTTATGAGAGGAATCCATAGGTAGTTTTCCATATCATGCCATAGGTAATTTTGGTAGTTGAGAAGTCGATATTCTCAAGTATGCAAGTTGTTGTACAGCATAGGCATAAAATGTGTATCTATATAAAATCCTGTCTTGTTCTAGCAGAGTAAAAAAAAAAAATCCATTGAAAATTCCTTTCCACAATTAAGTTCCTTCACGCTGATTACTCCTGTGAGCTTTCACAGCAAAAACTGGTCCTGCTCTGTTGTCTTGTCATTAGAAACCCCAGATCGATTGCAACTATTTTTGTCATATTTGCATGAATTCTGCAGCTCTGTAACTGAAGTAGAGCAATTGTCATGCTCCTGCTAGTAGAAGCTTGAACTCGCTGAAAATCAGTTGTGGTAAAATAAGTACTTGAGAGGAAATGTCTTTGAAATGTTCACAAGGTCCTGACAACAGAAGCTTACACTTGATGGTTAACATCTAACTGGTGTGCACTGATGATAAACAAGGCTGCAAGTCCTGCAGAGTCCTGCAGCAGGCCTGCTGTTGCGGTAGCCACAGCCCTACGTGTGCACATCCCAAGCATACAACTAGACCAATATGCATAGCAAACTATGAGTTTCACTGCCTGTTTACACACAACTTATGCATGTGGGGTTTATCACTTGGTATTTCCATTAAAAGGAAATGCTTTAGAAGCAGAGTGTGGTAAAAGGCAGGACGGCTGTGGTCTAACTGTCCTCAGCTTATCGCTCCTTTTCATCACAGCCCACCTCCTTAGAACCGGTTGTGACTGGTTCAGTTTATGGGGGTTTTCCACTGAATAACCAGACCTTCCTGCAAACAAAAGTCCCAGTACCCAGAAACCTTAAAATATACTTATCCTCTTATTTAGGCTAAATAGATAAAAATTGAAAACTTAATATGAACAGTGCATGCTTGTATAAATAAACTTCATGTACACATGAGCTGTTACAGATGTGAAATCTGCAGCCCTGGACTTGAGAAACCCCAGAAATTGTGAGGTGATAGCTGTGTTCAACATGTTTTAAGGCTGCTTTACTTTTTTTTTTTTTCTTTTGGTGCAAAAGGCACAAAAAGCTATATTTTCTCTCTACTTTCCTGTGCTGTGTGGACAGCATCTTTTGGTTTTGTGTGTGAAACAGAACAAGTGGATTCAGGGATCATTTTAGTGGAAGAGATCTTGATTCATTAATGCAATCAAGCATTTCTCTAGCACAGGTAAAGGTGGGGGAGACTGGGAGAGTAATAGCAATGATACTACTAAAATCTACAGTCAGTGCCTTCCAAAAATACCTTTGTAGCTGTTTTATGTCACTGTGATTGGAACTGAGCCTTTGCAAATCATAACATGGTATGTCAGCTATTTCTCAAAGAGAGTTTGACTATAGACTAAACAAGACATTGTTTTGTTGAGTAGCATGGCACTGAATTACCTGCACTGGCTTCAATATGCAGGTTGTAGAATAGCTGGTAAGATAAGCTGTTAGCAAAATAGCTGTGCCTGTTAGAACTGAGCCAGACTTTGGTTCTCCTTCTCTTGAGATGGCAAGAGCTCTAGAGGGCAATCCTGTTGGGACAGCACTGCATTTCCCCCTGCCTTGGCTTAGCTCTTCAACAGACAACACATTGTAAGCTGCCTTTTATCGTTCTGTGTAGAAGTGTTTCTGCTCAATACACTGAAAAGCAGAAAATTGATGGTGTCTTGAGGAATTTATTCAAACAGAGAAATGAATCAGGTTTGCTAGCCACCTTGGTGCATGCTGTGGAAATGATGGAGAACAAACACAGCCTCACAAATGCAGCAGGAGGAAAACTTTTATTGCTGTCTAGATCATTGCAGATACAGTGAGTGTAAATGCTGCAGGCACTTACCTCCAAACTTACGGCAGTGTTTTGCCCCAAGCTGAGCAATGCTTTACCCCAATATATCTACTGACTTTCCCACAGAAATTTTCAGGGAAGTGATTAGTGGGGCTTGGAGACAAAGGCTTCAAAGTCCAACGTCTTTTTCTCTATTGCGAAAATACTTTCTCTATGTTTCAGATCTAAGGTTTTGCTCAGCTTGAAAAGGTGTCTCTAGACAAGATGATGCTCTTAACCATAAAAAATATTTTCTTTCTCTAAAAATGCAATGTGCAGGTTTTCAGTCTGTGTAACAGTGCTCATGTAGAACCTGGTGGATTTCTTCCATTTCTGTATGTGCACCTCAGAATTTTTTTTATGCTCGTCTGACTTCCTCCTTCAGTAATATCATGTTCACTTGTAAAATTGTCTTTAAGTGGCTCTTAGAGCACACATCCCCCAAAAAGATTTAAGTCCTGATTTGCTGAATACATGGGAGTTGCAATAAAGTAGAAACAAACAAATACCTGTGAATTTACAGCACAGGATTGTTCCTAATTAATCCTGAAACACAATGACAAATTGCATCTATGCTTTGTCTTTTCAAAAGCCCCATACCTCTATAAATCTCTTTGTGCATCAACAGTTTTGATACAAGCACCTTCCTTGTTCAGCAATATGGACTTTGGATTAAAGTTGAAAGTATGTGACCATAGTCCTACATACTCAGTCAATACTACATACTATATACTCCAATACTCAGAAAAATGAGGAAAGCTAGACTGGAATGAAAACATGAGCAGTAAAGCAAAACTAGCCCTGTGCACTAAAACCAGAAAATTATTTGGGGATTATTATTTTGTTGTTGTTACACCTAGCACTGAAAGCAGGGGAGTATATTCAAAGCAAACTGAAAATGATTTTGTAAGCCTAAACTGGCATTTATGCTTTCTTTCCTTGGTGCTTAGTTGAAGCCCACATTCTGTAGATGAAGAAGAGTACGATGAGATAGTACATAGAGCTCTTCAGAAGAAGGACGACGTACACTAAAAATGCTGCCCTGTGCATTAAGTGATCTGTAACAAACATAAGACAGAAAAGTCTTCTTTAATGTCTGTATTGTACAGCCTCCTAAAAATAGGTAGAAGCGGGGCCATGTAGTCTGATTCCAGTGGGCACACACAATGCCTGTCCTTTGAGTGGGCTTGCACTGCTAATAAGTTTTAGACTGATCAGGTTTGCTAGCACTAGACTGATTCTCAATGCTGCTGGGTTATTATTCCCTGCAAAGGCAGGAACCTAATTCTTTTTCTTCCAAAACTGATTCCCAATAGCACCATATTTGCTTGAATTGTGTTATGTTGGATTTTTTGAGCACAAGCTCTCATATTTCTTCCAAAATCTCTGTTCAAGACAAAAGAAAATTCCTTTGTCTGAAGTGCTGGGCAATTGCTAGGCTGATGAAACATCATCTGAAACACTGAATCAAAATGGCTTAGGTTGGAAGGGACCTTAGAGGTTGTCTACTTCGGTCTCTCCACCATGGGCAGGGACACCTCTCAACAAGACTCAGCTCCTCAAAGCCTCATCCACCTGGCCTTGAACACTCACAGGAAGGAGATAGCCACAACCGTTCTGGGCAACATATTCCAGAGTCTCACCACCTTTGTACTGACAACTTCTTCCTAAGATCCCATCTAAACTTACTCTCCCGTTCCTTCAAACCATTCCTCCTTCCTCTGTTGCTAGACACCCTTATGAGAAGTCCCTCTCCAACCTTTATAGAATCCCTTTGGGTATTGGAAGGCAGCTCTAAGTTCTCCTCACAGCCTTCTCTTCTCCAGCTGAACAACTCCATCTCCTTTAGCTTATCCTCATAGCAGAGGTTCTCCAACCCTTGGATCATCTTTGTGGCCTCCTCTGGATTCACTCCAACAGGTCTGTGTCCTTCATATGATTGGGGCATCACAACTGGATGCAGTATTCAAGGTGGAGCCTCAAAGGAACTTCAGGTATTTTAAAAAGTGGCACTTAACACAGGTTAATAATCCAGTAGACCAAACAACACCTGTAGCATCCTTATAAAGCTGCCTGATAGAGATAGGAGAGCCCCTTCTTATAATCCACAATAGGTTAATTCAGAGTAGCACTGAAATGCTTTAAAGTTACAGACTCAGACTCAAAAGATTTCCTGTATGCTATTTAGAAGGATCGTTTTAATGATGTTCTGAGCATATTTACAGTGAGGGTGGTGAGACACTGGCACAGGTTGCCCAGGGAGGTTGTGGCTGTTCCCTCCCTGGAGGTGTTCAAGGCCAGGTTGGACGAGGCCTGAGTGACCTGTAGTAGTGGGAGGTGTCCCTGCCTGTGGCAGGGGGCTGGAACTAGATGATCTTTGAAGTCCCTTCCAACCCTACCATTCTATGATTCTATGATATGTAGCAGTATCTAACTCTTCCATGACATGAATTGCTCTCCCACAGGTTAATATATATTAAATTACCTGCATAAAAAACTGTGCCATTTCCAGAGCTTGTGAAGCACTCTTCTTCCTGGGGGATGGTTTCTGCAGAATCCTCTGGAAGGAGAAATTAGATGCCACAATTCGTATTTCTTTAATTTTAACAAACATGAATTGAGAAACAGGGAAAAAAGAGGAAAAAAGGACAGAAGCAATACTCAATGGTAAAATAGGAAGTTAGTATTCAACGGCCAAAAAAAAGCCCAAACGTGTTTAAGATTTGTCTGCAGATATGTTCACAAGTAGGATTTATTTGCAGAGAGAATTTGAAAGGGGGGAAGTGCTGGCAGAGAAGTGACTGAGTGTTTGATAGTGTAAGCAGAAGATTAGCCTTTGCTCTTTCAGGAGTGTGCCCACGGCTGTTCTGTGGTGAAGTCTCTTTTATTTGGATCTGCAGGCTGTTGTACCACTGGATCTGATCACAAATTAGCTGGAGCCTGTTCACCTTCACAAGTTGCATTAGTAATGGAGAATGACTTACATCAGAAGGGACCTCAACTAGTCTGCTACTCAAAGGTTGCTCAACACTAAAGAGTAATCTTGGTGAGAGCACGATCTAAGATTCCCCTTTTGGGAATGTGCTGTTTCATTGGTGGTTGTTCTCTAAAATAAACCCCCATGGTGCTGGAAGCAGCAAATTTGTGCTTTTCTTAGTCATGGTGTTTGTATGCATCGATATACAGGCTTAAAGACATCCATGTTACATCCCCAAATACATCTTCCATCTAAATAGATTTTAAGCATATTTTTGCCAGAGTACATTTTGAAGGTTGGAATGTGATGGTTATTTATGGCCATGCTCTCACTTAGTGGAGTTATGTTAATTTATAGCCAGTTGAACAGAGAAAAGGTTAATCTAAACCAATATAGACAGCTTTTCTTAAAGGATCTTACCATGATGTAAACAATTTGCATTGATTATAGGTTGCTTTTTTTTTTTTCTTTAAAATTTCATTGTCTTTCAGATTTTTCTTTGCATAATCAACATTTCCCCCCTGAAATATCTATTCTTGCATGGTTCTTGCATCACTATTGCTGGACCATAAGTAATATATTTCAAATCCATTCTATGCTCTTAGCAACTTTGTTTTTAATTCCTCCCTTTTTTCATAGCTGCAACTAATGTCAGAGGTTGTCAGAGGAACTCGGACCTGTAAGCCATGGGTAACAGAGAGGTAATAACCTTTTCAGAAGCTCTGTTGTTGTAGGTTTAGGACTAATTGTGTATATATTTCCTTTCTGCTTTTATTTATATCTTTCATCCTTTTGGTTACTTTTGTAAATAGTATTTTCCCTTTCACCTCCAGTTCTGCAGGAGTGTTTTGATTTAGTCCTTTGAGGTAAAGTAATTTCTGTCCTTTTGCTCTGAGCAGCTTGTGGCTCAAACAAGGACACCGTATGCTGGAAAGTAGCTGACACAGGTCTGTGCAGACCATTTAGAGCTATGCCAGTTTACACCTGAAGTGACACTCTGTTACAAAGGCAGGTTCACATGGGAAGCATAGCAAGGGATATAGAATCATAGAATCATGGAATGGTAAGGTTGGAAGAGACATCAAAGATCATCTAGTTCCAACCCCCTGCCATAGGCAGGGACACCTCCCACGAGTACAGGTCACTCAAGGCCTCATCCAATCTGGCCTTGAACACCTCCAGGGAGGGAGCAGCCACCACCTCTCTGTTGCTTTTCCTGGGAAAACTGGATGTATATTTTAGCTGTTGTTGTGCCGTATACTTTCAGGAGCAGCATGGGTAAAGAATCATTTCTGTAGTTCTATTACAAAGCAAAAAGTGGTATCTGTAATAACACCTAGATACATTTTTAGCATATGGCGTGTGTATACCTCGTGTTGGAAGTGAGCGTTGCTGGCTTTCGTGCTCATATGTGCAGTAGTAGTTCTTGTCTTCATTCTCTGCTGGGACAGTTAACCAGCTGCTGATTGAGTATTTATCCTCTTTTGGGAGCTTCCAAGTGTTTCCTTTCACCATGTTGTCTGTTACCTCCTTATTTTCTCCATCGGTCCATTTGACACGGATAATTTCTGGGTAGAACTTCTCAATAAGGCAAATGTATGTTATGTGGTTGTCATGTTTCTTCTGCAGGATTTCAGAGCTTGCTGGTGGAGAATTTCCTTGGTCTGGATTGGTTATTGGAGGGGAAAAAAAAACACAAACAAATAAAAACCAACCAAACAAAAAAAGCAAACAAACAAAACCCACACACACACAAAAAGCAAACAAACAGACTCCCCACACACACACAAAGCAAACGAAATCCACACACACAAAAAACAAAAAAACAGCAAAAAACCTCACCCACCCACCCAAATAAAAAAAAAATAAAATCAAACCAAAACCAAACAAACCAACAAAAAACTGGAAGGCCAATATCATGCAGCAAATAAATACACAGCCACAAAATGCAAATCCTGAAGGGCAACAACTTAAATGTGACACCGATTTGGCTGTCTGATTTGTTATGAAATGTTTAAGACAGGAATAGAAATGTCTCATGCATAAAAGGAATTTTAGGTAGTAAAACAGGTTAATTACAGCTATTTCCATGCTTGAAGTGAAAAGAAGGTTTTCGTGAGCTGAATGAGACCTGGTAGTAAAAAATGCTTTATAGAAAATATTATTTCAGTGGATCCAATGGCAAGTTTTAATTTTCAGTCAAAGCCAGTTACAACACTTGTTTAGAATAATTTGGAATAGAAAATATGACTTCTATCTTTATTTTCAAATGTGTTATTTTATAGAGAATGGAAATTAATAGAGGCTTTTATAAATTTGATACAGAAAAATGAGCTCAGAGTCAGAAGACAAGACTCAATTGAAATGTTGGTACCTCAATAATTTAGAGCCTTTTACAGCCTCAGTGATTCATTGTTTTTTGTTTAGAAGATGTAGAGTCTTCCAGAATCTGAAGAATGTTTGATCTAAGCTTTAATACTCTGCCATGTACATGAAGAACGTTTTTAAGTCCTAAGTTGTTTAGTGAACACTAATATATAGATTGCTTTGTTCATCCTGCCTTCCAATACCTGAAGGAATCCTACAGGAAGGCTGGAGAGGGATTTTAAAGAGTGTTTAGCAATAGGACAAGGGGTAATAGTTTGAAGGTGAGCGAGTGTAGGGTTAGAATGGATCTTAGGAAGTTCTTCAGTATGAGGGTGGCGAGACTCTGGAACATGTTGCCCAGGGAAGTTGTGAATGCCTCCTCCCTGTGAGTGTTCAAGGCCAGGTTGGGTGAGGCTTTGAGCAGCTGAGTTTTGTTGAGAGGCATCCCTGGCCGTGTCAGAGAGGTTGGCGTAGATGATCTTTAAGGTCCCTTCCAGCCTAAGCCATTCTAAGATTCTGTGATAGAAGAAGACTAAAGCAGACTGCATCTGCTCTTCAATATTCTAACCCTAAAGTAGATTAAAAAGTGCTCAACGAAAGATTTCTTGAGTATTTTATTAGACAAATAGGTCTTTAGAAACCTACTCAAATGTTTGCAAATTATTTTGGGGGAAAAGTTTAGTGAACTAAAATATTATTGAAGGTATTAATAATCTCCTTTGGACATGAGATAGAAAACTTCAGATGACTAGACGAGAGCCTGTATCCCACAGCCTCCCAAGCAGTACTGCTATCAGAATGAGTATTTGTCTGCACAAGTCTTTGGCAATTATTAAATAATAGTACTAAGAAAGACCTTTGTTGAATGAACAAAAGACCTTTGTTCATTTATTCATTTATTTGATAAGAGGTATTTAATACTACTTTAGAATGTTTATGCAAAAACAACTACAAGAGATTTTTTTCTACACATTGTTAAAGGTAAACCACCTAACTATCAAATCTTTGCAGTTTTATGTCCAGGGATGTGGTCGAGGCCCTGTTCCCAGAGGTGTTGAACATCAGACTTGACATGGTCCTGGCCGGCCTGATCTAGTTGGATATGTCCCTGTTCACTGCAGGGGGTTTGAACAAGATGACCTTTAAGGGTCCCTTCCAACCCAATGCAAACTGTGAACCTTTATAAGAAGATAATAAATTAGAAAAGTTATATATAAATCAATAGGTGTTATAACAAGATTATAATTTATAATAGCATTTATAAATAAGGGCAACATATTCTTAAGATTACATTTTAATTCTCATTACATGGATGATTCCTCAGAATGGAGTAATTTGGTCTGACAATAATCCTCAGTTCCTCTTCAAGCACTCAGCACGCTCAGCTCATAAATATGTCCTGCCTGCCAGAAACTTCAGCTGTTGTCACTGATAGCATAGTATCTTGTAAGTATACAGTCCTATAGACTATAAGTATATAGTCCTATAGACCTACTCTAAGCCTCCCAGATACCCTGAAGTGCTGACAACCTTCAGTCCAAAGCTTTCCCTCTACAAAAACAGAGGAATCAGAAAACACTTACTGGAAATGATGATTTTTATGCCAGAACCAAATAACTTTTCAGACACCCCATGATACATTCCCTTACAGAAATTGCTTGGAAGGTTTTGGCTGGGCAAGGACCATCATACGAATAAGAATCTATTTGTTTGGCTGCATAAATGTAGAAAAAAATAATTCAATCTCAACTAATTCTGCGATTCTGTAATGCAGCTATTCCCAGAGAGTCTTTAGTGGTCTATACTTTAAAATCAGTTTCAAGATAATCACTTGTTCAGAAAAATATCAAAGCAAATGGAAATTGTTGTTGTTGAACTGTTATTTGGCTGAGCTAGCATTGTTCCTCTAGATTTTCCTTCTAGGAAAAAAAAAATTCCAAGACATTTCACTCTTTAAACCTGAAAGACTAACATAAATGAGCTTGCCTGTAACACAAACCACAGGAGTTTGGAGAAATACTGACAAAATGGAGGATGGAGGCCTCATTTAGTAATGGGCATTCAGTGTCACAAAGACATTTCAGCAGATCCTGTTCACCTGAGATTTGTAATTTTCTAGGCATTCTCTGAGGTTTCTGTAGAGAATGTGAGGAATGCTAAAAGTTGTCACTTTGAAAATATGGGAGATAATGGATTTTTATGCATGTGATGTATGTCCACGTATGAGTAGATACCTTATGAGATGAATTTAGTGCTGCTATCACCAATTCAAAATGATCCCTTTGGATCATGACCATTATGAACACAAGAATGTTCACACTTAAACCTGTTTGTGACTATTGCCTTAAAAGAATCAGATCCAGAATTCGGCTTCATGGCTGTGGAATTCTTGATGTTTTAAAGCCATTTAGAGATGTTCCTATTAATTAAAAATGGCTTTTACTTCACAGCTGTCTCTGAAATGGCCCTGTCTTGCCTTACTCATGTCTTACAGTTCCACCCTTGTGCCCCAATACTTATTTGGATTTTCAAGTTTACTGGGTTTTCATTCAAGGCTTTATGGTTTTCCCTGCTAAAAGAAAATCCAAAATGCTAATGGAAACTAATAGTAGTATTCACCATTTTGATTTAAAAGAGCATAAAGTAAATTTAAACCAATTTCAGGTAATCTAATGTAAATTTAACTATAGTCTATTGTTAGACATCATGTATTTTATGATATATAATTAGAAAAAAATAGCTTTTTGAACTCTGACCTTCAATGCATTTGGTGAAAACAAGGTAGATAGTTCAGTAATATTTAAGAGAAAGCATGTAAAGAAATCAGACATTGCTGCCACAGCTGCTGCCAAGAAATTATTTCCTAGAAGTGTTAGTAGATTGTTCTTTTTTATCATTTCAAAAGATGTAAGCAATATGCTTGTGAGTTACCAAGGAGACCCAGCTGCAGCTGTAGCAGAAAAGATGGAAGAAGGAAGGCAGCCCTGTGCTGGCTGAGCAAACCACTGCTTCTGTACTGAAGGAAAAAAAAAAAGAATTTGGAGAGGCTGGTTCATTTAGTTCAGTCTTGCCTTTTCTGTTCTGCTCTTGTGAGTGCCTAATTTCCCTGGAAAGATATACAGAAGAATCCTGTATTGCCAGTTTCTGTTGATTAATATTCCTGTACAGCTGTAAGCTTCTAAAAGCTCATTTATTCCATCACATGCAAATGCCAAACAGTCTCTCAAATCCCAGCCCTTCTGTTACTGCATTATTCTGAGTCTCCAGCACCTTTATTTCAGTCAGAACTAATTAAAAGAGACCAAAAAGAGCAGAATCAATTTAATTACAAGTTGACGTGAGTTTGGCTCTTTTTATATTTGATTCTCTCAGTATGCATCATAGAATCATAGAATGGTAAGGTTGGAAGGGACCTCAAGGATCATCCAGTTCCAACCCCCTGCCATAGGCAGGGACACCTCCCACTAGTACAGGTCACTCAAGGCCTCGTCCAACCTGGCCTTGAATACCTCCAGGGAGGGAGNCCCTCCTGCAGGCCCCCTTCAGATACTGGAAGGCTGCTCTAAGGTCTCCTGGAAGCCTTCTCATCTCCAGGCTGCAGAGCCCCAACTCTTGTAGCCTGTCCTCATACCAGAGCTGCTCCAGCCCTCTCATTATTGTCGTGGCCCTCCTGTGGACTTGCTCTGACAGTTTGATGTCCTTCTTGTGTTGGGGGCTCCAGAACTGTACACAGTACTCCAGGCAGGGTCTCATGAGAGCAGAATAAAGGGGGAGAATCCCCTCCCTTGCCCTCCTGGCCACGCTGCTCTTCATACAGCCCAGCACACACTTGTTGTCTGGTCTGCACTCACACTGCATGCTCATGCAAAAATCTTGCAAAAGATTCTGCTGAAGCTCACACCTGGATGATTTAGGTAAATTAAGGTCACTTCTAAGTCCTTGTTTTCTCCACTTCCTTCCATTAGGGGCAACTTACTGAGCAAATATTGGATAGCCACCTCTGAAAAGACAAGCTGTGGTGAAATGCCTGGTCTTAAGTCTGAGGTAATTACAACCTTTTTATTCAGAAGCCTTGATCACTTAATGAAAAACTCCTGCATAATTAGAGTGATACTTGAAAATAATTTATTTTCAACTCTAGATAGTAAAAGCATGGCAGCTACCTTATTAACAAGGTAAGGATTTTTACTAAAAAGAAGACACGTATCCAGACATGCATATAGAAATAATTCATTGTAGTTAGGATTTCCTTAGTCTTTCTGATATCCTTGCCTCAGACTCTTTATTTAACTAGGTTGAAAACATTTGGTAGCATGTTTGTGTAGTTGTGGCATTGTGGCATTTATCCCATTTTAAATGGGATTTTTAAAAAAGGTATTTATCCTTCACTTTCCATCAATATAAATGTCTCTGCAGGAAAGGGGGGAAAAAAAAAAAGATTGCTTCTTTATATGCAGGTTATTAAGCAATATGAAGAGCTTTTGGAGATACTAATTTATATCTACTGCCAAAATGCCATGTACATGAGAAAAAGTTATTAAGGACAAGTTCTTTCACTTTTACCAGCCTAATTAAAAGTGGATTTTGGCAATGGTTATCACATATTGTATCTGCACTGGGAAGAATTTTTTCCTTTTTTTTGCCTGCCTCACAGCTGCTTGATTCCTGCTTATTCCATCAATACAGCTGGAGGAAAGAATGAGGGATATGGAAATTACTACAGGGCATTTCCCACCACATTTCCAAGGAGGAGTATGATCAAAAGTAGCTCAGAATAACTCCTTTTCCAAAAGGTTTGTGATCCTAAACCACTGTAGGAATGACGAGCTGAGGAGGAGAATGCTGCACAAAGATGATTCCAGCTCAGGCTCTCAAGTGGGCTGAGTGCCCTCTAGGGCTTCTATAGCACTCATCTAGATGAACTCAAGCTCCTATAGCTTATTGTATGGAAAGTAGCATGGAACTTACCTGACACAATGAGTTTTGTACCAGAGCCAAACACCTTGTGGTAAGTACTCACAGTGGGTAATGTCTTTGCAAGAACAGTGCAGCTCTCTTATCCTTATATGGGTAAGCAGTGCCATTCTTTAAATAAAATCAGATTTACTGCATGATCAGTTCTTAGACCTAGATGAGTAATGAATGAGTGTTTGCCTAAACTGAGCTGAAAAAAATAAATTAAGAAAAGGTGTGGGACTTTTGGCAGGAATGAGTGTCATTACATGGACAGGATTCATCTCAACTGGAAGTTTAAATGAATGGTGCAGCTTGGTCACCTTGGCTCTGGCTGTGCTTTCTGACCTGCAAAGGATCTATTAGATCAGATACAGGCCAACTCCTCTGTTCCTTGTACATGCTTAGAAAAACTTCCATTTTTCATAGTGAGTAAGCCCTGAGAAGAAAGCAGTTCTGTGCTTAGCTTATAACTGTTTCAATGCTTTCAGCCCTGGGCTTTCTCAAAGATCTGTTGCCTCTGGTCTGCTAGGGCTTTCTGTGAACTCAGCTACTTTTGCTGTTTTAAGAAGAAATGTGGTTACATTTTAAACTCCCTTTGGGAAACACAAAGTTTATTCTATTCTCTAGGCTAAACAACTCCCACTCCCATAGCCTGTTCTCATAGCAGAGGTGTTCCAGACCTTGAATCATCTTTGTGGCACTCCTCTGGACTCACTCCAATAGCTCTGTGTCCTCCTTGTGCTGGAGAGACCAAAACTGGATGAAGTATTGGAGGTGGAGTCTCACAAGAGCAGAGTAAAGGGACAGAATCACCTTTTCTTGACCTACTGGCCACACTCCTCTTGATGCAGCCTAGGATACGATTTGCCTCCTGGGCTGCATAAGCACACTGCCAGCTCACGCAGCTGCCTTCCAATACCCAAAGGGATGCTGCAGGAAGGCTGGAAAGGACCTCCTATAAGGGGGTCTAGCAACAGAACAAGGGGGAATGGTTTTAAACTGAGGGAGAGTAGGTTTAGACCAAACCTTAGGAAGTTCTTTGGCACAGGGGTTGTGAGACTCTGGAGTAGGCTGCCCAGGGAGGTTGTGGATATCTCCTCCCTGGGGCTGTTCAAGGCCAGGTTGGACAAGGCCTTGAGTGGCTGAGTCTAGCTGAGGTGTCCCTGCTTATGGTGGGGAGGTTGGAGTAGATGACCTTTAAGGTCCTTTGGAGTAGATGATCTCTAAGGTCACTTCCAACCTAAGCCATTCTATTATATTTGTTGATTCAAATATACAGATGAGCTTTTTTCTTTTTTTCCTGTCTTGCATGTTATTCTAGAGTGAAAGCATCTTAACCAAAGTTTCATCAAACTCGTATTTTCAAGCCCATCTTTTAAATGCAAAGTCCATATTTATTTATTAAGTGTTTAGTCTGGGGTTTTACTGGTCAACAGCAGCTGCCTCTCTCTTTACAGACAGAGTTTAACTGCAATGAAAGAGAGTGTTTTTGGTCAGAGGCATTGATACCATCTTACTTTTTTGTGTAACTCTCCTCTGATCTTTATGATTTGACTGAACTATAGTCACCTTGATAATATCATGTATTTTCTGAGCAACACACTGTAGGCATTGCTGTATGCTTTATGCTTGCTCTGTGCTTTATACTGCAAAAAGTATTCACCCTATTTATGGCATAACTTCACTGTGAGTTGAGTGCTACGCATGCAAAAGTAAATCAGTTACTTCTGTAGGGCCAAGAACTGGAAATTTATCAAGTTTATTACATTCCAGGCAATTTTCTTTCCCAATCAACTTTGAGCTATCTGTATCAATAAGAAACTTTTAGTATTTCTCACTTGCTGTTCTAAAATTAAACTTTCAAGCAATTCAGTTTTCTTTCCCAGAACAAGAACAAATCCACCCCAATACTTAAATTTTTACCTCTTCTCATTTTTCTATTCCCTCATCCTTAATAAGTATCCAGTAGCTGTTGCAGACATGATCTCTCTATTCATGAGGCCTATATCTTTATTGCATGTCAACCCACCCAGCGGGGGCACCATGCACAATTCACAGACAAAACATCATTTATCAGGCAGAGATTAATTTGTCTACAGTCTTTCATCCTTAATGATCTGAGAACCAGGGTGAAAATCAGATCAATAATAATGGTACTTACTGGAAACAATGAGCTTGGTTCCAGTGCCGAAGTATTTGATCCAGGTGCTCCACACTGTGTTTTGACTTTGCAATAAGCTAATGTGCTGTCTTGCTGTGCTGCTGATGAGGAAAATCCCATTTTTCCCCCCCCCAGCTAGCCTCAGGAGACTGCATGAAGGCCTAGCCCTTAGCTGCTGGGAGGATGTTAGGAATTTCAGGGTTGCCCTTGGTTGTTATCTGATATCTCATGCCCTTCAGAGCAGATCTCTTTCCCAAAGTGCTGGAAATTTGTTAGCTAACCCCTCTGTTGAATACCTAAGGATTACACAACGGTTTCTCTGCAGTTTTAAAGACACACAAACAGGTGTACAGGGCTATGCATGTTACAAAGCACTTACCTGCCAGTGATGATCCTGTTCTTTCCCAAAGGGGTACACTCCCTTTTGCCTGCAGTTAAGTGACACGCTGTCCTTTTACTGTCTTCTCTTTCCTAGGTTGGATGCAATGTATGCTCCCCTCAAGGGCCACCAGATATCTGCCACGGCTGTGCACACAACACTAAAGGAGCAGGTGAGTTTCCAATGTTTACCTAATAGTTCTTAAGGCAGTGAAGACTTCCTTTGCCCTTAAAATAGAAGGTGTGTGTTTGAAGACAAGAGTGCTGCTGCTGAGCCATATGTTCAAAAGGCTGCTCTCTGCAGGTAGCAGGAAAAGGTTTGGCTTTTCAGCAGCTCCTATCAAATGGAGTGAGAAGAGTAGGGGAGCAGCAGTGGTTTGGGTGCTGAGAGAGAGGAGTTTTTGCCTTACTGATCCTTCAGATTCTATCACAGGGAGGGTCCCAGTAGGCACAGTAGTAAGTAGCAGTGTCCTCTGGAACTATGTCGCTTATGGTAAGCACATACCGGTTCCGTCCAGGAACATTTTCAACCGTGTACCTCTCTTCTTGAAAGACACTTTCAACGGCAGTGACTCCATCTGTAAAGTACAGCAGCCGCACTGGAGCTTGACCCTCCTTCTGTTGATACCAGTGTATGACTGAGCTGTCTGAAATTTGCACTGTCTGAAATTCACACGTCATCCGCGCGCTCTTTCGGAACTTGGTGATGGATATGGGGCTCTGCAAAGGAATTTCTTGTGCAAACCCATCTAGGAAAAAAAAAAGAGAGGGAAAGGAGAAATGATGTCATCAGCTGGAACTCAGGGATTTGGGAAGGTCTCTGTATGAACCTCTGGGGAAAGGTAAGAAAATAAGGAAGGACTTACATGACCAAGAGGCTGTGGCCATGAGTGCTGTCAGCAGCAGCATCTTTGCTTGTCACACTGTACTGTTGAAGGAGAAAGAAAGGGGCCCCAGATGGTGACAGTGCTGTGTGGGAGGAGGAGGTGTGTCTTCTGTGTCCGAGCAGATGAGACACTTTCAAAGAAAATGTACTTCAGGATGACAAATGCTAAAATTGATGAAAAGGTTGTAGTTCCATCTGCTTTTCAGGTAAATATGAGAACTGTTGGTGACCACTGTGAATGCGGCCCTTGAAAGCTTGAGCCTGAGCCGCTGAGGAAGAGTTGTGAGTGAAACCAGCTCCAGCAGTTTCTTGAGGCATGAAGGTTTCATTCTGGAGGTGATACCAGCTGGCAGTGAGTATGAGCTCTCACACAGAGGGTTGCAGAGTGCCCAAGCCAATAGGAGGGATCCCCTGATCCTATCAAGGAGTGCTTTTTGCTGCTTCAGCTTAGTGACACAGCTATAGCACACTAAAGTTTCTGGGGTGTACCTGTGCTGGTGCTGCCCTCCACCAAGCATCTAGAGACCATCAGCCTGCAGCAATCACAACGTCTGAACCTCAGCAGTGTACATCCACTGTGGTTTCAGGTGCAGGATAATATAACATGGCCACAGGATTTTGGTTTTGGAGCTCTGTTGAGATGCAAACACTTCCTGGAAAGGAAGAGTGGAAAGCTAAAATGAGCCCAGCAAGGCCTGCTGTGCACAGCCATTGCAGAGGGCATCCGGATGAGCAGGAGTAGTGTTGGAGGGCACTCCTCTGTAACCAGGGAGCCTGTGCTGCAGCTCACCAGGTGGAGGGGAGATGATGAACTTTAGCCTTCCTTCTGCTGCTTGTTGCCCATGTTCAGCAAGCTGGTGGTAAGGATGCTTTGCTAATTGGCTTGGATAGATGCCCATGAGCACTGGGCTTCAGGGGGAGTTGGGCAGTGAGACACACCTGCCTCTGTGTGGTGGCAATGGAAAGGATTTTTCTCTTCCCAGTAAATACCTATGGGAAAGTCTGTCTGGTCAGCCTGAGGAGGATGAAAGCAGGAGAAATGAGTTAAGGACTGGCAGGCACCACAAAGTAATGAGACAGTAAAAGCTATAACAGAGACTTTAAGGTGAAGTGAGGGAGGTGCAAGGAAAAGGTAACTCCTGATCTGAAAGAGTGTGTCTAGAGATGGGTAATGAAGCTGGTGGAGTCTGGAGAACAAGCCTCACAAGGAGCAGCTGAGGGAACTGTGATTGTTTAGTGTGGAGGAAAGGAAACTGAGGGAAGCCATTATTGCCCTCTGAAAGGAGGTGAGTATTTGACTCCTCCTTAGTATCAAGTGATGGAAAGAGAGGAAGTGGCCTCAGGTTGCATCAGAGGAGGCTTAGAGTGGATGTTAGGAAAAATGTCTTTACTGAAAGAGCGGTCAGGTATTGAAACAGGCTGCCCAGGGAGGTGGTGGAGTCACCATCCATGCAGGTGTCCAAAAGATGTGTAGACATGGCTTAATGGCCAAGGTGGTGTTAGGTTGACAGTTGGACTCAATCTTAGAGGTCTTTTCCAACCAGAAAGATTCTATGACCCTATGGCATTCTGCTTACTGACATCGCATACTTCGGTATGTCACAAGGCACTCTCAAGGTTCTTACCCTCCTGCAGAAAATGGTGGGGGAGGGGTTGAATAAGGAAGTCTCTGAATTTTCAGCAGAGTTCAGAGCTTGTGGTTCAGGGTACAAAGTGCCTTTATGTATGGCTCATCGCTGCCTGTCTAATGCTGTGATACCATCATAAGACCAGTGTGCACAGTAGTAAGTGCCAGAGTCCTGAGGGGTTAAATTATATATTGTGAGACCATAGACGGGACGAGATGGATCTTTCTGACCTTGAAATTTTCCTCGATCTCCACTGTCATCAGTAACTGTGTTCCCTGTCCAGAAGTAGAGTATCCTCTTTGGTGGCTCTCCAGGGAGCTGCCTGTACCAGTGCAGGATAGCATTCTCGCTTATTGCACAGGCCATACTGACAGAACTGCCTGGCATCATCTGAACAAAATTTGGGTTCTGCTTCAGCGCTGCCTGACCATCTCCACCTGGAAGAAGAAGCAGAAAAATCCTGTGAGGGGCAGAAAGTGCTGGAGCCTGTACAGTGATCTCTGTGCAGGGATAGCAGAGGGGAGAGGAAAAAGGCTTACAGGACCAGAGTGAAATTGCAGTCAGGGCCAGAAGAAGCAACATGCTGCCCATGTAGGTGGAACCTAGATATTGGAGACAGGAACGTGAAGAAGACCTTCAGGTGGAGAAAGCATCAAATGACTGGGAGGAGGAAATGACTCATTCAGCACATTCATTGGTTGTTCTTCAATGTGCTAGCATCGATGAGGTTAAATTTACCAACCAACTAAACCACAGCATTAACAGTGCAGAAAGCTGCTCCAGGGAGAGGCAGGCAATGAGACACACCTGCCTCTGTGTGGTGGCAAAGGAAAGGATTCCTGTCTTCCTGATAAATACCTATGGGAAAGTCTGCTCCATTTTCTGTTAGCTCAGCTTGAGAAAGATAAGAAGGAGAAAGGACTGACAGGCAACACAAAGTGATGAGGATGAGAGAACTATGAGGGAGACTTCAAGATTGATGGAGGGAGGTGCAAGGAAAAGATTGCTCATCCCAGCATCGCCCTGTCCTACTTCAGTAACCCGAAGGCACAAATCTCTCTCAGAGTTAAGACTTGGCTGTTAGGCAAGTGGCAGCTTTCCTAGAACCAGTCTTTGTAGAGCCTGACTTGCAAAGCCCAATCCACATAACCCGACGAGTTTGAAATCTGCTGTCTGTCAGGGAAATAGCCTCTGGCTGAGAATTTCAAGTCTGTACTGGACACATCAGGTCAGAAACTCTGACTATCCAATGAAGATTTCTGGGCTGTTTAGGAATTCGTATTGACCAAAATGAAAAGGAAGACAAAGTGGAAATATGAAGGAGGCAGCATGGACAAGGGTTTCCCTGGTGGCTCCAAGGATTCTAAGGGAGAAGAGACTTTTACAGCTACGATTTGTTCAGATACACAGGCAAGTGAGAGTGTTTAGCACCACAAAGACTTCATTTAAAGGGAAATGCTGCAGATATTTTCTCTGCAGTGACTGGGTGTCACAGCTACGTGTGAGCACTGCAGCCACACGCTGCTCGCTAATGGCACAGACTGAAGAGTTGCCACAAGACACTGTCGGTTTTCCTACCCCACTGCACAAAGTCCTGAGGGAGGAGTGCTGTAAGGAAGTCTGCGAATTTTCAACAGAGTTCAGAGCTTGTGGTTCAGAGTTCAAAGGGTCTTTTTGTGTGGCTTATCTTTGCCTGCCTAATGCTGTGATACATCATAAGCCCAATATGCACAGAAGTAAGTGCCAGAGTCCTGAGGGGTTAAACGGTTTATCGCGAGACGGTAATTAGGCTGAGATGGTTGTTTCAGAATCTGAAATTTTGTTTTATCTTGACTGTCATCAAAAAAAGTGCTTTTCAAGAAGTAGACTATCCTCTTTGGTGGCTGTCCAGGGAGCTGCCTGTACCAGTGAAGGACATCTTCCTTGTGTATTTGACAGGTGATGATGGCCTGGCTGCCCTGCCTCTTCCTAAGAAGATTCGGTCTCTGTTGTGGTGCTTGAGTGTCTCCACCTGGAAAGAGAAGTGGAAAAATTCAGTGAGGGGCAGAATGTGCTGGAGTTTGGAGTTTGGGCTGTGTCTTGTGCAGGGATAACAGAGGGGAGAGAAAAAAAACCCACTTACAGGACCAAAGTGAAATTACAATCAGGCCCTGAAGAAGCAACATGCTGCTGGTGTGGGCTGAACCTGGCAATGTAATAAACAGAGACAGGAACGTTATAAAGTCCTGCTCTTGGGATTTTCAGCAAGTGACTGGGAGGAGGAAATGACTCATTCAGCACATTCACTGGTTGTGTTTCAGTGTCGAGGGGGTTAAACTTACCAACAAGCTAAATCACAGCACTGAAAGTGCAGAAAGCACCTAATAAAGTCAGCCTGAAATAATTTTTCTTCATCCATCTGTCTACTCCATTCTTCTCAGCATTACCTGCTGAGCACACACATAGCAAATGAAGTTGTTCAATGTGGCCCTTCCTAAGTCTGCTTTCTCCTAGTGCTCAAACACAGTGAAGCTGTCCCAGAAGCACATTTCCCCAGACTTTTCTAGAAGGCACTGCCTGCTTTGGTAGCAGATGTGAACACAGTGCCTGCTTTGGAAGCACAAATGGGGTCAGTCACATGAACTAGCTTCTCTTATTCTTAGTTCAAGCCTCTCCAAAACATCTGGTCAGTCTTATTCCTATATGTGACTTGTCTCCATAGACATCCTTCTGAGACAGCTCTCCAGCTCCTCATGTCCAGGTTTTCTGGCAGCAGCATTCTGCCCTCAGTGAAGTGGTTGGGCACATGCTTTGTGCAAGTGCCTGCCTTGTGATGGAATCGTAGCACCAAACAGGAAAAAATACAGCTGGTGCTTCCTCCACAAGAGTCTGTGGCAAAGCCAGGGGGAAGCATGCATGTGTCCCAGGTAGCTGTTTGCTGCTTTTTCTTGTACTTTCCTTCTTTCCAGTCTCTTGACAATTGCTCTGCAAAGACTTTATAACAAAAGGTCGCTTGGATGGCATCCACCACCCACCGTACTCTGTGACAGATTTCTCATTTTCTGACCCAAAAGAGATAATCCACACTGGATTATAGAATCATAGAGTGGTT
>VWYK01081932.1:361-14841 GCA_013399775.1 Semnornis frantzii | reverse complement strand
CTGTTCACTATTGCAATTTGGGCAGGGCATAAGACAGCAAAGGAATACAGAGGGATGTGAAACAAAAACTCTCCACACAACTCACCTTACTTTGCATTTCAGGGAAAGAAATTCCTCCTACAGCCTTCTTTAGACAATTTGTTCCACTGCACGTCACACACAAAAAAAAATCCCTTGACATCATTAAGTATATTTTCAACTTCTTGGCTGGTATTCTACACAGCATTTCTGAAGATTATGTTTAAAAATACAGCTACTATTGGATGCCTTACCTCTCATTTCCAGCATACCAAGGATTTTTTCCCTTTCTCTGTTCTTCAAATCAGTGTGCTGAAGAGTAAGCCTCTAAAAGGGGTATTTGCTATAACACCGTATCAACACACTAAATGGTGCAGAAACATTTCCACGATATTCTCAAGTGTATAACAGTCAGGCTAGTATTTACTATAAAAAGCCAGCAAGCTCCCTCCTCACTCTGGTATTAGCACTGACTAGCTTTATACTTGGCAAACTAAAGTTACCATGCCCTGGTCAACATTTCACTGTTGTTTCTGAAACGTCATTTGCATACCTAGGTAAAATTGGTTAGCCAGGGGAATCTAATTCTGCTTACTGGAATTGGTCAAGCAAGTTTCCATTCTTATTACTGGGGCAGAGCAATATTGCAAGGTCTGAACTTGCTGTATTGCAACATCAAAAAACCCTAACACATTCTTTGTTGCAACTAAATGCATGCAGTTTGTAGATAATCCACAGCAATTCAGAAGTGACTTGTTAAGCCATAGTAACTGTGCAAAAGTAGGGATATATGCTCAATAGAGCAGTAACTGTAATAATTAAAAAAGAAACAAGATTACATTAACTGATACATGGCACCCCTGTGGCTCTACAGTTTGAAGATATTGGTGAAAATTCTATTTCCTATTCACAGGTGATTTTCCAAAGCTTGAAAAACTGTTTAGCAGTAATTTACATTGAGGGAAAAATTCCACCAGAATGAAGACAACAGCTATTCAAGTAAAGAAGCTTTCACGAGAAGACCTGTCCATTAACAATTTAGCACACGTGACTTTTATGTAAGACACATATTTGCATAACCCAGCAATTATGAAAACACATAATGAATATGCAAGTGTTTACTGCTGGACTAAAAACATTAACCTACCAGTAAAGCAAGACAACAAAGGCTACATTTTTTCAGCTGGAGATCATAAAGCATTCTGACTAATGGCCATCTAATTACCTAGCCCCAGCCTTCAGATTCCTTCTTGCCACAGACAAACATCACTAAACACACAAAGATGCATACACTATATATTGTAGAAAACTGTAGATAGGTCTTAGCTTGAAGACTGCCACTACCTTACTATTTAATTTCTAAGGGTTATATGAACATTGCCACATTCTTTAGCTTGCCAAGTACTCCGGAGATTTGATATTAAGTATTTATTGCACTCCCTGGCTTCTCTACACAGAACCTGCCAGATGGCTTGGGAGTATTTATAAGTGACTCATATTCACTTTAAGACCATGTCCTTTACCTGATAGGAAAATATTTAAGAAAATGCATTTGTGTTCCTGAGGCAACTACCCTAGGTGATGCTGCCCTGGCAGGGAGGTTGGACTCGATCTCTGGAGGTTGCTTCTAAGCTTTAAAGTTTTGTGAATCTGTGATACTCATCAGTACACATAGGCCTTCCACTCATTGAGAACTACAGAAAATAATTCAGCAGGAATCAATATTGCTGTTAACTTGCTGTGCACTTGCCTTTAACTGTTATTTGAATACCATTACCTGAGAATTAATTTAACAAGACATTTTCCCTCCTAATAGTTGTGGTTTCCATGGCATTCAGCCCTTACAGAGCTTACTTGAGAACTTCAAGAAAACACAGCAACTAAACTCCTTGCTACCTAAATCTATCCTCAATTATTAGATACAGTAACCAAGCAGGTGATGTATGCAACACAAGCCTCAGCTGTGGCAGCTCTATACCTTTCTAATCCAAGCAGCTCTACCTAGTTTATCAAGTTTGCTGACTACCCATAGTCCTAGAAACCTTTGGATGTCCCTCACCAGCTCCTCTTCCACTGGCTACAGGTTACTGTTATGTGGGCAGAATGACAGAACAACTGTTTAATTGCCCTCACTTGATGTACTACAGATACATTTTCAAAAGGCATATTCCACCATAAAGCTCAAGTTCCAGTGATTCTTTTGTGCTATTCTTGCTTTAGAACTAGAGAACTATTCTAGGGAAGTACATTTGGACTAATGTGTATATCTATCTAATACACAGCTCTCTACCACTATGTAAAGAAAGCCTACATGACATACTTCTGGTTAAAGTGTTTCAGGTTCACACACTTAGTTCAGGTCATACTTAGCATTTATTACCTAAAGACCTGTAACACCATAGTTTTGGAAACAAGCTTGCTCAAAGTCTGTTTACCTCAGATCCTGAATTAAACCAATTAAACACTTCTGAAAAGTACCTACAAACTAGTATCTATTTCCTGCCAAGTAAAATGCCCATTCACTCCACCAAACCAATTCATGCCAGACTGAAGAGCTGGTGAATGCTAATGCACTGTGTACCTGTCCAAATTCAGACAGTGCAAGGTTTGCGAGATTCTACCCCTTAGCAGACCAAGATGTGCTCTGGCCTAGACTGTAACATCTGTCACAGTCTCAATCTGTTATACCACCATCATTCTTGCAAAGTATATAGTATATAAATATACTTTATACTTTGTTTCTTGCAAAGCATAGCATAAAATATTGATGAAATACTTTTCTTCTTTCTTTACTTAAAAAATGGAATACATAGAATATTCTTTTTCTATTATCCATACCAGATGTAAAGTTCCATATATGTTAGAAAATCCTTTACTATTTTTGATGAGGAATGCATTTCTCTTTACAATATATTGTATTCAGATCCGGCATATTCCATTCATTAGTTAGGACATTTAGCTGGCATTTTCCTCACGAGACGTAAAGACTTTCCTTGTCTAATGAGTTATCAGCACACTGTTTCCGACTAGACTAGCTGAATTTACAGTGTTTTTTGAGAACAGATACATAATCCATATGGATACATGCATAACCATATTATAATTGTCAGACACACCATGCACTGCCTTCATTATGAAAAATGTGTTCCTACACATCAGCCTTTCAAACCACAGCACATAAGCATAAGCCAGATTTGAAACATCTCCGTGCATTCTTCACACATCTGAAACATGTTTGCTGATGGTGCCTGTTTTTTTTCCTGTTGATGTCAGAAGACAAAATTCAGCTGCCAGTAGTTAAAATAATACAAAACTGAACTGAATTATCATTATTGCTTTTAAATGACTGGTAAGGAGCAAGAATTCCTAGAAGGACACCAAATTTCACAGTCCAGTAAAGAAATACAACATTTGTAAGGCAGATTAGCAAAACTGTGGGCATATTATTACTGTATATAAAATCATACTTACATTTCGATTAAATTTTGTGAAGGAATGATGCATATAAAACCTGTGCATGTAAACAATTGCAGTATTTATTGTAAGCTGAGATCTGGAAAATTAAATTAAGGAAATACTACAGATGAAAAAGTGGTCTACCAGAACTGAAAGCAATGTGCTTTCTACATCAATCACTGCTTTCAACATGCTATCTTCAGCTGAAAACGAATTAAGGACATGACACTTCAGAACGGATATTAACACATGCTTAACCGATACTAACTCTTATCTTTCCCATCTGCTCCGCAGACAATGTGGGGATTCCTAAACCAGGCTCGCCCCATCTCACCCACTGAATGAAAACTCCTCAGTGGGCTGCACACAGTCAAATATTGCCTCAAGTGCTTTTGTCTTGTTTCAATTCATCTATTGCAGTACGGAATCGGAGGTTTTAGCCTTACTCTGATTCTTTTTTCTCAATCAAGTTATCGAATGACTCACAAGGTGATGCCTGTTTCAAGGAACACGAGCCAGCAAAGCAACTGGGATCTACTTTTGAATCCAAGCCTACAGCTGCCAACACAAACGCGGCTAAGACGCTCAGCCAGAGACTCAAGGCATGCCCAGAGTCCTCGACCCGTACCGCTTTTACCCGCCGACAAAGGCGGCGACGCGGGGGCTCCAGAGGCTCCTCCTCCCATTCTGTGCCTCAAGGCCACAGCTCCATCCCACGAGAACGCCGTTCACCGGCTGTCGAGCGAGCGGGAATCGTCCCGGTAGAGTCCCACACACAGGGGGAGAAGCTTTCCTATAGCCCCACCACAGTAGACGGAAAGCGGCACCGCCCGCACCGGTCGGTGGCCGCCGTCGGCCACCCTCCCGCCGGGCCCCTCCACCCCGCAGGCCCCCGCTCGGATACACGTTGAGGCGCTGGCCCATATCTTGGATAAGGTTCGCCGCCTGCTGCCGGTACGAGAGCTCCTTGTCGGCCTCCACGCCGCAGCGCCGCGAGGGCGTGTTCTCCAGCTGCTCGCGGCTGAAGAACCAGCGCGACGCCGTCGAGGAGCCGCCGCCGCCCCGCGCTAAGGAGCCCGTGCCTGAGCCCGCCGCCGCCATGACACTTCCTCCCCCTCCCTCCACCACCCCGCCCGCCGCCGGCAGCGCCGCTCCCGGCTCCTCCTCCGCGCCTTCCATGGTGACTCTCGCGAGAACTGGCAGGCGGGCGCGCGACCGTCTGCTCTCCTATGCACCGCTGAACCATAGAGTCCAGCGACAGCGCAACCAGAGCGGCCTCCTGGGGGGCAGATCACGAGGGCGACGGGGCGCAGACATCGCTCCCGTAGCACATGACGAGGAAAACAGCGGCAGCATTAACCGCTAGGGGCGCCTCTTCATTGGCCGTTGGCCGGCGCTGATTGGCTGCGGCGCGGCGGGCCCGTGAGGCGGCGCAGATAAGCCCTTGCGCCGCGCGCAGGCGGGTGGTTGCTGTTGGTTGAGGTGAGGCTGTTTTCCCTCGTGAGGCGGCGCTCTCTCGGAATGGCGAGTGCTTACCTGTGCTACGAAAAGAACAGGCACACTGAGAAGTTTTCATTGCTGGGGACCATTCTCTCAGATACTGCGTTGCCGGTGTTATGTCAGCTGCCGGGAGCAGTGGTGCGGTCCAGGGTATCATGAAGAGATACAAGTTTTGAAAACCGAGCAGGCTTTTCCCCCCCTTCTTCTTGTCTGGTATTGCCTGTTGCAGTCGGGTAAATTTGCAGCAGTAAATAAGCAATTCGACTTAGAGATACTGAATATTTGTGTGTACTTTGAAAGATGAAACCCTAGCATCTCTTTAGAAGGAGCAGTAGCCGGCAAGTCGGGTTTGTATGTTTTGTCAGTTCTGGAGCAGATGTGGAGAGCGGCTTCAGCCGTCCTCTGTGGTACTTTGACCGGCTGTACTTAGGCCTTCTCTGGACTCATAGCGTTCAGCTGATGACAAGTTGAAGCAAAAAACTTCTTGCCTTTCTTAAAACTTCCTCTTTACAGTAAAGACTCAAAGGTTGCTTCAACTGCATTTCGAGCGATTCCATTTATTACCTCATGCAAAGTGCACAGCAGCACAAACTCCGGGTGGAAGCTGTTAAATGCATATGGGAAGATTTTGCCAAGCAGGTGTTACCTTAACGGGTAAGATCCTAATGTCTACTTGTCTTGGAGTCCCTAGGGCTAACTGGAACTGTTTGACAAAATTAACACTTGCCTCTTTTCTGGTGCTCTGATAAGGACTTGCACTGACATAGGCTCAGAAAGATAAAATAATTGATCAGTTTCATTTACTGAAGCCACAAACACAACAGATTTGGGACTGCTGGTGGTAAGTGCACTAACTGCAAGTGTTTGAGCTGAAGTTAATAGATGCTGGGTAATGCCTGACAGCTATTGCAAATCTCTGTGAATAATAGAAATGCAGCAAAAGTTCAGCCATGTATTAAACATGCAGTTCTCACCAGAAGGTGTGTGTCCCTGTCTTGGGTGGAGGAAAAAGAGTGCAGCTTGCTGACTGTCTGTGCTAATTCTACAGTCATTCTTTTCTTGGCAACATGTTATGGGGTTTTATACCCTAACCCAGGCAGTCTCTACCTTCTTGGTGATATTTAGCATAATTTAGGTGTTCTGGTGAGTAATATTGTCATGCATACTTAGTGTGTAATCTGGTTCATTATCATACTGAGGAGTGTGAACTTTAGTATTAAAATTGCAGTTGATTAGGTAAAGATCTCTGCTTGGGCACGACAGCCTTAAAAATTTGTTTCAAAGCTGCATGTTTTGTTATTTTAGCCTTGCTTTATTAGTTTAGGTGAAAACAGAGCAATATTATCTTCACAAGACTCCCTCCTACAGCTGCTGGCAGACCAGATTCACAGATCTTCATTCCCAGAGATAACGTTAACCCCTCTTGGTTGTAAGCATTTTGACCTTGCTCCTAAAGCACACTAAATTAACTTGCATTCCTGTTCCTCGGCAAGCTGGGCCCAAAGCAGGAGAGAATAACTTGGTGAAGGAGCATTAATAAATGAGTTATGTGTTCTGAAGATGCAGGCTGTGATGTGTGATCTAGTTCTGAAATCGGCTAATAGTTCTTGATTTAGCACTGATTTAAAGCTGAGTGCGTCTCAGTCTCCCAGCATGAATTCCACTGGTTATGTGGCATCCATTAACCTTAGGCTTTTAGTGAAGATTTATGTTCTAGTCTCAAAAGAGTGAGCCTTGAGTGTTATCTGTAGGGGATAGCAATGGAGTTAGGATGACAATCTGGAGTTTGTGAGGGGGCCTCACATCCCTGATGTGCCATGTACCACTCAGAAAGCATGACCCTCCCACAGTTGTCTATGTTCCTGGTCTTGCAGATTTAAAATATGGTATATGTGGGCACCAGAATAAAGAACGTCTGTTTTAAGGGCTAAAATACTTTGGGATGCTAGTTGATTGTTGTATTGGAAAGACTAAATAATGGGAACAGAGAATGTGGAGAGAAAGTGGAAAAGCCTTTGATATATTTGAAATCAGTACTTCTGCAAGAAGAATGTCAAGATTGTGAGTGGTACACTGTAACTCTCTTCCTGGTACTGGTAGTAGGAAGCATGTGGACAAAATGTTCTGTGTGGCAGGAATGCCACAGTTGTCCAGCAATGCTTGCGTCTCCAATGTATGGTGTATATGATAATCACACCTTTATAAGCAATAATTTCTGTGGGTCATATTTCTAAGGAATTTAGTGCCAAAAAGGCAGGATTAAAGATGTCCAGTGATGCCTTGTGTCCTTCCAAATGTATATCTCCCGCAAGTCACTTACTCTCCAGTGCCTGGAGAGAGATACGTATGTTCACATTGAGTATTGAACAGGAACTTGTCTGAACATCTCCCATGTTACACGTCATCTACCTTTAAGAATTAAGATTGCTTCCTAAGCTCGTTGTCCATTCCTTTTGGTAGCTGGTCACTGACAGGTGAGCCCAGCTGCCAACATGGTGAAAAGTGCTGGAATGAAACATCCTAACTGTCTCTTACTGCTTTGGGGTGAAGCAATGCAACCTTCTCTCTTCCTGTCAGGAAAATACAGAGCCCTGCTATATTTCCTAACATCTCAAGCACAGTCTATTCAGTCTCTCCATGTAACTCTATTTTAATACCTACTGGAATACAGCTTGCAGGTAGTTCTCACTGGATAATTTGTGTTTGAGGTTGTGGATCCGAGGTCAAAGAGCACAAAAAGGTGATTGGTTTTACTTAAGAACCTGATCATCATGGATCAAAATGAGGGCAGCAAGTGTTGTTGTGTTTAGCATATGCCACTAGCACTCCACAGCAGTTTTGTTCATCTTTAACTAAATTACAGTTTGGTTTTTTTACAACTTTAGTGCAAATTTTTTACAAGAAGTTACAATTTTACCACTAGACCAAATAGAATACTGATGAAACATACAGACACGTGTAATGCAGCATGGACAGAGTTGGGTTACTGGCCTGATCTTCCTGATCGTCAGTCCCCTTTAAAGCTTTCCATGTGCAGAGGAAATTTAACTACAAAGACTTCTGTTTGAATTAGGACCTGATCTTTGCCTTTGTATTTTTTTGTGCCTTTAGCAATTTTAAAGCACAGTAATTAAATAATTGTAAAACTCATGGAGTTTAGGTATTCAACTTAGATTTTTTTTTTTTTAATTCCTTCATATGATGGTGGAAGAGTTTTGAGGATGTTCTTGTCTGACTGTAGTTAGAATTTTACATTAGCTTTGTTAAAGAGAAAAAGCAAAGATGTAGGGAAGATTATATATCTTAAAAATCTTAACACATCAATAAGTAGAATTTCATTAAGTAATGTCAGTACATAACAAATATGATTTATGCATGATGTACATGTTAATTAATTCCCATGCAGCATTCTGCAATCACCTATTCAGTCCTAGGTTAAGGTAATTAAATACTATTCTTGCTATTGAAGAGGTTCCAGGCCTTGAAACCTAAAGACGTAAGGTTGCGTTCTCACTAACTTCACTGTTTTCATCATAAAGAAGCAGAAGGATTTATCAAATTGAAACATATTGGAGAAGCCACAATGCATTTTCCTCTTAAATCCATTCAGACATCTGTGAAAATCAAACATGGTGAAGGAAAATAATATTATATGAGAAAAAAAGTTGCCTTTATTCTGCTTTGAAATTTAATTTAAAATATCTGGCTGAAAATTCATACATTTAAGTAGCTCAGTGCTTGCATGTAGATGCTAACATTAAAAAGGTCAACAGAACTCTTGCACACCTGAGGACAAAAATATTGTTAAAGCTATTTTTCCTGGGTCCTTTTTCCCTTTTACATGAAGCTCTCTGGCCTACTGTCTACTTTAGCTTCTTTTATGGAATTACACGGAATCACAGAATGTTAGGGGTTGGACAGGATCATCTAGTCCACCCCCTGTGCCAGAGCAGGATTACCTAGAGTAGGTCACAGGTGGATTTTGAATATATGCAGTGAAGCAGACTCCACAGTCTCTCTGGAGAAGTTGTTACAGTGCCCTGTCACCCTCACACTGAAAAAATATTTCCTTATGTTCACATGGAACCTCCCATGCTCCAGTTTGCAGCTGTTGCCTCTTGTCCTGTCATTGAACATCACTGAGAAGGTCCTGGATCTGTCCTCCCAATATTCTCCCTTCACATATTTATAAACATTAATGAGGTTGCTTCTCAGTCTGTTCTCCAAGCTAAAGACATTCAGCTCCCTCAGTCTTTCCCCATAAGGCAGATGTTCCACTCCCTTAATCATCTTTGTGGCTCTGTGCTGAACTCCTTCAAGCAGATCCAAATGTAACAGCTAGGAAACCATATCACTAACCTGCACAAACCACTTTTCGTTTTGCTTTCAACACTGTGAAGGACAGAGCCTTCTTTGTATTCTAACAGGGGTGGTAGCAACAGAAACTGTTGACCTTCAACATTGTTCAGGTCCAGTCTGTGGCAGAAGGACAGTTACAGACACAGCCACAAAGCCAAATTCTCTCTAGAAGTACTTTTCCTGGAGTGTTCTAAGTCTGAACAGAAGAACGGTGACACCACGGGTAGCCAGCAGACAGTCCCACCAGAGCAGAGACTGTAAGTGCTCATCAGTGTTTTTCTGAGAAGTATAAAGTGGTCTCAGGAGGAAGATGCCTGTGTGCTCACTGGATAATCCAGAAAATCCATTTCAATCAATAGTCTCTAAAGTAAATCACTTACCATTCCTACAGCAGGACTGTAGCATTTACAGTATCCTGCCTTACTTTTAGGAGTTACTTCTTGAGGAATAGAACATTAAACCGTACTGTTGCTAAACATCAGTGTTTATTTTGACAGTGACACATGAAGTATTGCCCACATGAAGACATTATTTCTGTACCTACAACCATATTCAAGTTGCCAGAGGTGTGGGAGGCAGTTAACAATTACCAGCCCCCACACAGACCTTTTTCATCCTATCACAACATTTACAAAGTGTTAGTGCTGAGCTGAAGTGTGGCAAGCTGCAGTTCCAGTCAGTGGATAAAGGCAAATGTCCATTGCTGGGCATCCCCAAAATTCTGTTTATATTGTTTTAGAATTGTTTAAAATTATGTTTATTTGGCATAACAAAGACTGAAAAGTAATGGATACAAGTAATAATATTCTTAGCTCTGTCTTCTTGGGTATCAAGTCCTAATAACATGACATTGATTATCCTTCAGAGATTCTTATTGCAACTGCAAGAGATGAGATATTTTCTTTTTGATGAGAGCAGGGATTTCAGAATTATTTAAAGAGATAAATTTAAATCCTCAATTACACAGAAATACCTGTGTGTGCTCATTTCCAGTACCCTTACTTTTGTTCTGGAAATAACAGTAGGCTGTAATATACTCATAATTTTTTTTTCATCTGTATAATTGCACATGCAAAGAGAAATATCCCTGAGGATTCAGTGTAGTTTCTGAAGTTTGGTCTTTTTTAGTATCTTCGTAATTATTCAAATTGTTTTCTGCTAAGACCCAAAAATTCCAGAGCGTTGCCAGCCTTGAGTTTATCCTGTAAAAACAAAACATATATATGTTTGTGTGTGCTTAATTCACATTATTAAGTCATCTTTGAGACACAAATATGCCCTTGTGGCCAAGAGGGCCAATGGTATCCTGGGGTGCATTAAGGAAAGTGTGTCCAGCAGGTCTAGGGAGGTTCTCCTTCCTCTCTGCTGTGCCCTGGTGAGACCACGCCTGTGTCCAGTTTTGGGCTCCCCAGGTCAGGAGAGACGGATGGAGATCTATGAGGATGATTGTAAGACTTGAACATCTCTTCCATGAAGAGAAACTGTTTAGTTTTGAGAAGAGAAGGCTGAGAGGGCATCTTATTAACATCTATAAATATGTGAGGGGTGAGTGTCAAGATGAAGGTGACAGTCTCTTCTTGGTGGTGCCCAGTGATAGGACAAGGAACAACAGGTATAAGCTAGAATACAGGAGGTTTCTAGAACACAGGAGGTTCCACCTCAACATGAGGAGACACTTCTTTACGGTGATGGTGCATTGGAGCCAGCCACCCAGGAAAGTTGTGGAGTCTTCTCTGGCTGTGTTCCTGTGCAGCCTACCCTAGGTGGTCCTGCTTTGGCAGGGGGGGTGGATGGTCTCTGGAGGTCCCTTCCAACCCCTAACATTCTGTGATCTTGTGATTTTACTCAAATGTTTTTCCTCATGCTTTAAAGTGAACTGCTGAAAAGAGACTACAGGGCCTCTTCAAGCTGCAGAAATCAGTGTAGTACTTTGATTTTTTTAGTGTTTTATCTCAGGTCTAAAATGAGAGATGTAAAAAGGAGGGACAAAACCCCTCAAACACAACAATCATACCTTCAGTTTGTTGTCAAAATCTTCCATTGAGTCAATCAATTTTCCAGGTTCCAGTTCCCCAAGTGGAAAAGGGTAATCGGTCCCCAAAATCACTTTGTCCTGGCAATAAAAACTCATGTTGTGCATTTTGCAGTAACATTAGCCAATCTATTGTGTGTGCCTTATGGAATTTATCCTAAACCAACTGCAGTGAATACTTTGGACCAATTAATTGCAAACATAAATATGAAGATCTTTGGGTTCCACATTTCGTTAGGGAAAAAAAAACAAAGTTTGAAAACAATGACTCAAGGATTTATTGGGTGAATTTGTGTTTGAAAAAAAGTTCAGCTTATTGGTTAATTGTTCTTGTGGTGTGTAACTAAAGATTGGTGCATTTTTATTCTGATGTCCACACTGCAGATCCCAGGCCCATGGAAATACCTATGGAAATGAGTGTATGTCACTAGGGTGAATACAACACAAAGCAAAATCAACTCAGATCAAGTCTCTGTACTGTGGTGCTGGTTTGAAAGATAACAAAAATGGTTCTCCTACCTGCTTGTACTGCAAGCAGTTTGTCTAAAATGCAATGATTAATCTTGGTTAAGTGTTGCCATAATTAAATGGCCAACGAAGGGGACACAGAATTCTGCCTTCCATTTCTTGACTTTTTGGTTCTTTTCATGCTCTGTGTATGCTTGGCATGGTTGTATGCAGTCAAAAAGGAGTATAAGACTTTTTAACATGTATCTTTAAGAATCTCGGGGAGTTCTGCACCAAACTCAGAAAAAATGCTTGGATTTGCATTCCTGAATTTGAAATTTTTTGCTACAGACACACCCAAACTCAAAATGTATTTGAGAAGTAGATGTGATAAAAAACACAAATCAAGCAAAATTACTGTTTGCGTGATGCTTTAAAAGCTGTAATAATTACAATGTAGTAATTACTTAAAGCATGGTAGTATGTAGAATTACTGCAAACACATTTTAAAGCCAATTTAATTTAATTTAAACTAGCATTCAGCTTCAGATAACAAGGCAAAAATCACATTTACAAAATTTAATCTATTTTTTGAAACCTTTTTTTTTTTTTTCCTGGAAAAAACTGGGATTGGATTTTAGCTGTGCATTGGAAACATAGACCTGAGAATATGAGTGACATGATTTGATTTGTTTTGCAAACCAAGTCAGTGAAAAGAAAATTCAATAAAAATTGGTATGCATTATTCCTGTTATCAGAGATGAAAAGAAAAAGACGGATTCTCAAGAGGTCCACATTGTTACAGGTTCATTTTCACACTGGAATGCTATTTCCCCGTTCTATCTACCCTGGAGACTGCATACTGCCAACTATCTTGATTTTATCAAAAGTCTATTTTCCTTTAAGCTTCATCTCCTGGAGACATGAATATTTGAAACCCGCAGTTTTCATTAAGAATATATGTTTTTTAATGTCTCATGAATTTGGAGTCAAGATCATGAATTTGCGGCGCTTGTTATAATATTTGAACCCAGTTACCAATACTGAAATAGGCTGAAGAAAACATATTTCAGTTATTTCATGAAATGATTCGTTTTTCCTATTTAATGGCTTTTTTTCCCACTTCCAGTAGATGTCACCCGAGAGTCTTTGAAAGAACCTTAATACGAAAGCTACGTATTCTATTGTTCTACCCTATATTGTTGAAATTTACCACAGAAGTCTTGCCATAAGATTAAAATAGGAGAATTTAGACTCCTCTGTCTACTAAACCAAGTTCTGAGTGTAGATTAACAAAATATGTTTGGATCTGTGTATGTTTAAGCAGCTAAATACATTCTTTATAATATTCAACCTGATACTCAGACATTTTCATCTGAATTTAAAACCATATATATACTCTATAAAAAAACAACCAAACAAACAAAAAACCCAACCAATAAACATAGTAAATTTAGATGAGAAGTTTACAGGCTCCCCAGAGAGGTTATGGAGTCTCCTTCTTTGGAGACTTTTGAGACCTGTCCATATGTGTTCCTCTGTGACCTGCACTAGATTATGGTCCTGCTCTGGCAGGGGGGTTGGACTCGATCTCTGGAGGTCCCTTCCAACCCCTAACATCCTGTGAGAAAATAGATTTCTAAATAAAGGAGAAGAGAACCTAGTATTTACCCAACTGTTTATTAGTCAAGGGTAAGTAAGACAGGAAAGGGCTGTACATTCTTGTTTATCTACCTTGTATACCAAAGCAGAAAGAAATTCCTTGCCCTCAGTGGAATAATATCTATATTATTTCAATTATATACTTATTTAACTGAAAATATTACACAATTAATTGTGTGATTTATTAATTAACGGTAAAGTTAAGAGGTGTAAATTAACAAGAAAAATTTAGAAGCTGCATTATTGCTCTGTTACTACTGATATATGCTGTTCGTCTATACTCTCTGAGCTTCGGTTTTATACTCATCTAGAAATGAGGACTGCAACACCTTCCTTTAGCAAACAGCCTCACTCATAGAAGCCATGTCTCTACAGAAAAAAAAAAACCAAACAAACCTCCTAGTGCAGTAGATGTGTTATTACCTCTAAGGATAAGGATATCAACAAAGTCCATTTCCCCTGGAGGACTCACAGTTTGATACCTTAATTAGTGCATCACTCCTTTTAGAAAGGTACATCTGGGTAATGACCAACCTCGGTGGACCATTCTCAACAGAAAATTTTCAACAATAATAGGAACATGAATCTTAAAATAAATCTCTAAGAGCATGAAGCATGAGTTTGTCTTCTTATATTAACTAAAAAGATTTTCCTTGGACAACACCGTCTTTCCTACTGTCAGGACACATCTCAAAAAAAAGCCACATAGCTATAGCCATCTCAGCTCCAACTTGTGGCCAAAGAATGTTTTACCTTTGGGTGAGGGCTCTTGAAGAATCACCATGGGGGATGTTTTGCAGAGATAAACTGAATCATTCAACGTCCTGTCAACCCTGTTCTTCACTTTGTACAGCCAGCATCGTTAGGGAGGTTATATTTATTTATGTTCATTTTATACTACCTCATCACAGGGGGAGTGAAGGACTGGGATCAAGTTTTGCAACCCTGCAAAAGTCTTTCTCAGAAATGCGTGTTTCTGCTTTCTTTAGCTGGGATAAGCCCAAAT
>VWYK01081930.1:0-17152 GCA_013399775.1 Semnornis frantzii | reverse complement strand
ATTTCATACTATTTATTTTATAATCGCATGCTTGAAACGTTACCTCAGACTATAGCGGATAAGCTTTCGTTTGAACTGAATCTAAAAATAGGTCCTTTATCTCTCTCTTTTCTTTCTTTCTTTCTTTTTTTTTAATTTAAAAAACAAATAATTTTATTTTTATTTTTATTTTTTGATTTGCATTCACCAGAAGTGCACTCCTTAATTTATTAAATCATTGACTAGTAATTTAAAGTACTGTATTTTAGTGCGTATGTTAGTCAAAATGGGAACAATAACTTTTGGAGATCAAAGCATGTTCAAATATTCAGCATTATGGCCTATTTGGTTAAGGTGTAACTTGAATTAATTAGTGCATGAATTCAGTACTACTACTACTAATGCTAATAACAATAATACTGATAACAGTAATTTAAAACGAACAAACAAACAAAAAACCAAACAAAAAAAAAAGTCTTTTAAAAAAGTGCTTGGTAGACTGAGGGCCTGAAAGAACTGATTAGGGAAGAAACCTGATTGTTTTCCTGCATCACTCAGGGAAATGTGTTGGCTTTTGTCCAGGCATTCTGGGAAAAGAACATACCCCATCCCTTAAAGGGAAAGCTACATGGAAAATGAAGAAGTCAGGTTAGATATAGCAATCGTAAAACCTAATATCCTTTATAACTGAAAGGTGCAGATGCATGCTTTTTGGTGCATTCTCAGAATGTAAATGAAACTTACCTATTAATATGCATCCAAATTGCAGCAGCTGGTTTCTTTTGCAGTCATTAGTTGTGGCTTTTTTTATATCCCCCTAAAATTCACTGAAGAGACTCAATGGATTGGGTTAAGAGAGTTGCGCAGTGCCTTTTTATCTTACGTCCCCTAAAGTGCTGAAAGTGCCTCCAGGAACTGACCTGACAGCAAAGGAAAGGGCAAGGCACCGATTGCTAGGGATGTTCTGTGCCGCCTCTTGGCACTGTACATAAGGGGGCAGAGGAAGAGAGAAGGAGCAGGTGTGAGTGAGAGGGATGCAGAAGAGGTGGGCAGAAACCACCAGTGCCCATGGGATACCTTCCTTCCCCAGTCAGTCTTGTGCTGCCAGGCTCAGGATTTGCTTCTCCCAAATAACCTGCAGTTGTTTTAATGCAAGTTTCCCTGAGTTGTTTGTAGAGACATCACTGCCATCATTGTACCTGCCCTTCCTTTCCCTGAGATGGATTTTTGACAGCCTGCCCTGTCCTGGCAGGATGCAGGAGGAAATAGGGATCAGCATGAACTCTGGCATTGCCCAGTCAGGCAACCAGATTGCAGGTGTATACTTTTCTTTCCCTTGGATTCCTTAGCAGGTATGTGGGAGAGGCTTTCCAGTGCTCTCCCATCCCTGCTTCCCTGCTTCCCTTATACCAGTCTGTCAGATTTTAAATCCCATCACAGATCCTTTGAGATATATTCTTTTCTTTCTGGTCCCTAACCTTACTCTACATTCACCTGATAAAGGAAGGAATGAAACTAGGAGAAGGTATCTTCTGCAATATGCCAGCCTTGTCTGCTAGGCCCTGGGACATAAAAACTTTCATTGTAAACTAATGTAGGCACAAAGCTTTATTTTTCAAGTGAAAAAAATTGAGGATCTTCATTCTGCGCTTAGCATGTGGCCAAACTGCTGATGAACACTTCTTCCACACTGTACAGATCCTTTCTTCCCCATCTTTCTAATATATATGTGTAAATGTGTATATGTGTGCCTGCAGATGTGTGGATCACACCTGTGCAGACACACACACACACATACACATACATATATATATATATATATAAAGTCAAGGCACTTAGAGTTAAAAACAACCCAGCTCTCCAGTTAACGCACAACCCTGACTTCTCGGGTTTCCAGAAAGACTTGACTTTATTTCTCATTGTGTGGCTTCTGTGAATCTTGGTGATGAGAAAATAATCAAGAACTGAGGGAACTCTTAACTCCTGCAAGAAATGCAAAACAGGGCATTACATCCTCTAGGTAGATGTAGAACTTCCTTACTGTCCTTCTCTCACTTCCTTGCCCCTTGTATACCTCTCACCCCATTAAATTCTGATGGTCTTAATCTTCCCAGACTCCTGAATTTTATAGAACAGGACTTCCTGTGTCTAAATGGACTTGAGTGTTGCACTCAGCTTATAAATCAGGCAACAGACTAAACTAAACAGCAATAATTAATTCAGTGCTGTGAAACTCATGATCAGAAAGTAGCATCTGGGAGATGAGGCCTCGCTTTGGTAACTTAAATTCTGCCACATCTTAGTTTAATGAGTTGAATGATAATCGTTCCTCGTATGGAAGGGGAAAAATGCTTCATGCAGCAGTTGTTCTTTGTCAGGAGACTGGGATTGGATCCTTAGGACTCTGAATGATTTGGGGAGCTTGGATGTTGCTTTGTCCATTTATATCTTACTCCAAAGGATCTCAATACATGTGAAGTATTGGAATTAACCTCAGGTAGCATAGGCATGCGTTTTTGGCACATCTGACACAAAAATAATAGCAGCGGGAAAAGAAAAAGGATCTTATTCCCTTTACAGAGGAGTGCTGAAATGTCTTTGTGGGTCTGAAGGTGCACTTAACAAAACTGCCTGTTCTTAAGAGTCAGCCCTTGCTCTGTTTTCTCCCTCTTTTGGCATGTTTCTTTTAGCCACACGTGAACTCTGTGAGGTGGTTAATGTCAGTAGAAGATGACCGGAAATGAGCTGATGGCCAGTTTGGTGCTTCTGTGAAAGTCAACAGACCTTCATTCATGTGGTAGGGACCTCCCAGAAGCAGTGTCCATGTTATGCTGGACAGAGAATCTAGCAGATATGGTAGTGTTAGTTGGGATGTAGTTTGACGAAGCAAGGTAGACAATTCCAACTACTTCAGTCTCCTTTACCAGCCACTGCTTTGTGCCTCTGTGCTTCTTAGGGGCTCCCATAAACCTTTTTCTTCATCCACTTTGTGAAGAGGATGCAGAAACTTATCTGAGTGAGCAAGGCAGCAGTGCATTGCAGTGCAAAGACAGGAATGAAGTGAGAAGGCAGTGGGCAGGAATCCCAAAGGCTGGTATCGCTGCCAAAATTCCCCATCTGGTCCTACCATAGCATAGAGAACTAGGGAACAGGCAAAGGAGCAAGAGGGAGAGTGAAAATGAAAGGCTCTGTACACTGTTCCTTCACAGGACTGAGAGGTTGCCGCCAGATGACCAAGAGCTGAAATTCTCTGTGTGACAGCTCCCACAGAGACAGTGATCTGGGATTTACTCTTTTTTTTTTTTTTTTTTTTTTTTTTTGTTTTTTTTTATGAGGAAGTTAGTGTGCTTCAGTAAGCCAGGGCGTGAGTTCACAGCCTCCTAGCAAACCCATGCAGATTCACTGCATGGAGTCTCTTAAGCCTTATCTCCACCGGGTCCCTCAGGAAAGCTAATCCGAATTAATGAAAGGTGTGCATTTAAAGCAGATTTGTTAAACTGCTTTAAAGCCCAGCATGGACATTCTGTTGCAGTATAAAAGCAGCCTTAATCTGATTTGGAATCATTCTTTTTTGAAAGGAAAGTGAAGCTGAATTGAATTAAGGCTGCTTTAATTCTGAACACAATGGGGCTTAATGCAGTTTACCTCATCTGCCTCACAAGTTCATTCAGACAGAAAAGCCTTTAGTAATCATTAAATGTAATGGAACTGACACTGCTTTGCAGCGCTGGGATGGGGGGGTGGCTGGGCAGAGTGTGGCCACGTGCTACAAAACTGTATGTGAGTATATACAAAAAGTATGTGAGCGCTGGAAATTCACACACTGGCTTACTGAGGGCTAACTGCTGTTCCTGGTAACAGCCCTAGTGATTTCCTTCCTTTGTTCCTGGTTTGCACATTTGTAGGTGTGAGGAGAATCGATCCCACTGCCTTCTGGGAAGTTGACAATGGTCGTGGCCCAAGGAAATTAATTTCTACTTGCAAAGTATCTGTGCAGGTGCTTGACCTGTTCTTCATGTGGACAGGCACTTGAAAGAGAGTATGGAGCACTAGAGACAGGACAAAATTCAGCTGCAAAAGCCCACTTGTTTGTAGCACTGATTTTGTCCAAGTAGAGATTGCAGCGATCAGACCCTCTTTAGCAAATCAACTGTGTCATTCACTAGAGGAGGGATTGGCCTGAGCCAACAATTGGAGTAGTGGCAACTTTCACTGCCAGATTTTTAATCCTTTTTATTTTAAATTTTTCTTTGCTAAGGGAAAAAATTGATTTTGTTACACAGGACTGCAGAAAGTTTGTTTCCATTATAAGAGAGTTGAAGCCCAAGCGTGACATAAATAAACCCTTGCTTGTTTTTGAGTCTAAAGAAGCGAGAGTGAGTTCCACTTTTCCACGGTTGACACTTGGACTGGGCAGTTTCTTACATGCACATGTGTAAAACTAAACAAAGTAAGTGCTAGGACAGGAACAGCTGAAATTTACTAGGAAAAATGTGGAGAGTTAGACTTTAGAATAAGATCTGCATACACATGGAGAGAATATATTCCTTTCCAAATATTATCTTGGCAACTGTGTTTAGAGAGGTTCCATTCTGGATTAAATAATTTCACATACACACATGAAGAGGAAGGAATTACTACAGCTTTTCCAGGAACAGTCTGATCTTGTAGGCTTCCAGCAGCCTGATGCCACTGACAGTCACACTCATTTCAGACTCCCAGGAGTGCGGAACTAACTCCAAAGTGATGATTTCCCCTCCCTGGCCACAGAGGTGGATGAAATTGGAAATCTGTCCTTGCAATTGCACAATGAGTTTGGTCCATACCTGCCTACCTCAAGTGTGAACCAGGCTCCTTTTCTGAGATGCTTTAACCAACAGATCTGCATTTCAGTTTTGGTTGAACTTACTTCAGGATGAGTTTCTTTTTTCCCCCTGTTTCCTGGTTTACTAGCTTTACTTAATCAAGCGTAGAGAATTTATTTTATATTCCCCTGAAATGCTTATCAAGTATTCTTCAAGGTCTCAGTATTCATATTTGCAAAAATGAAACTGCAGGGTGTTCTACTGTTTTACTCAGTGCAGGTGAACTTGCCAGTAGTGAAGCACAGCCTGCTTTGATATTCTCAAAGGAAAGAAAATTAAGGTGAGGTTTTACCTGAAATTTGTCTCAAAGTATCTGTTAATATCTATGTAACTCTGTATATTTCACCTGTTCAGAAGCTCCAGCAAATGTCAATACAAGTTACATATGAAAAAAAAAGAAGAAAACAAACCCTCATCTTCCATTTCTGGATTCTCTAACAAAATCAAAGCATTGCATTCAGTTCCTTTAGGTGCATCAGTCTTTGATCCATGTTATTGTTTCAGTGACATTTCTAATAATGTAATCGGGGTCAAATGTGTATTTTACTTTTGTACAAAAGTAAAGGATGGTATTTTTATGACTCAATTCAGCAAACCCTTACTTATAATCTGCTAAAATGATTTTTTTTCCCTTTCCATATGAACCATTGGTTTGGGGTTTGGTTTCATCTGGTTGGGTTGGGGGTTTTTTTGTTGGTTTTTTTTTTTCATTATGTGAGTTTGAAATGAACAAATAACAGCTGTCAGTGGAACTGTATATGGCCTCTCAGACAATACCTCTGATTTTAAGGATCAAATGTTACCAATGTGAAATATATACACTTTATATAGTCTCCATAGAAAAGTGCACCATCAGGGCAACAAACCATTTAAGCTGACACAGCTGTGTTTTATTTCCACCATTTACAAATGGCTTACACTTTGAGTCAAGTATGTACTTCATTGTCACATTTTACTTCCGGTAGTGAAATTGTTTGACTTAACCATTTATATATATATATACAATTTTTTTTTTTTTAACTTCTAATGTTATATGAGTTCTTGAACTATTTGGAATGCATAGTTTTCATCTATGCAATTTTACCTGCTTCTGTACTTGTTCATCTGTTCATACTTGGCATTAATTAAAGATAATTTTTAAGGATCTTAACCCAGGATTATTCTGTCTGGTTATTTTCTGGAGTCTGGTTTCTCTTCTGTCACTACTGGCCAGTTCTATCTGAAATGAATGGTTGGTTCATTGATGGTTTTCTTATTGAGTGGTATCAGAAATGGCAACACAGTGAGTGGGAAATGTGGCTGTGGGCTTTGAGAGGCTTGTAAATGTCAGCTCAAGCTTTACAGTACAATTGGGTTTGGCTTCCACAGCCTTGAGTGAGAAATATTCTGGAGCCAAACTCTGCTACCTTCACTGCCGAAGTGGCACTCAGTTCTACCAAAACCAGTGGTAAAAAGATTAAACATACCCGTAGTGGTCTCCAAAGGCTTGTGAGTATCAGCTATGGACATTCTGGCTACATTGCTGAAGCTAAACCACTACCTGTAGTATTATCATGCAAGTGCTGACTCGAAGTCGTTTCAAACAACTGTGTGACTGATCATGGTTTTCGCTTTGGGATGGCTTTCGGCAAGTCAAACTGATTGTGTCTTGTTTTCTTTTGAAAATGTTTTGGGTTTTGGTTTGGATTTTTTTTTTTTCTTTAAGGTATATTTCATTCAAACCGATGCAGTCATGCCTGCCACCTCCCAATATATTATTATATATAAAGAAGACAGTGACATAAATGGTTGCTTTTTTATGCCGCAGGTGGTGTATCCTGAAAGTCCGTCTATAAAGACTTGTCAGGTCTTTCTGTAGGGAGGTGCAGTATGTAACCATGGGTTGCATACATGGTAAAGTGCTGGTTAGAGATGGTGAAATGAAGTTGCCTTAATTTTACCTGATGAGGACATTTCAAACAATCTGTCTTGTGGTTTTGTTTACTTACTTGTTTTGCTTTTGTGGTCAAGAAAAGTTTTTGTCAATGAAGTCTTCATTCATGTATTCATGTACTTAGCTTCAAGTGTTTAGTGAGACTTATCAAATCTCACTTATATAAAAACTGGTTTGTCGAGCTGCCAGGAGGGATTTGCAGTTATCAGGCTTCAATGGGTCTAATCATCTGTCTGTTAGCTGCTCTGTGGTGATGTTATTACTTTGGTAAGTTACTCCTTCCCATACCTCACTTAAGAGTGTGATCAGTGGCATTTAGTTTTGTTGGCTCTGAACTCTCTCATTGCTTCTTCCTTTCTTTCTTTTCTGCATTAAAAAAAAAAAAAAAAGAGAGAGATTAAATACTTCTTGATGATCTCTACAGTATCAGTCTTCTCCTTTTTGTCCTTAGCAAAGCTCCAGTTGTGTTGTTTGGCTGAAATTGTGATGTTGCTACATAACCTGTTTTCCTGAATCTACAATTCACTTGCAGTATAACCCATTACTGTCTCCCTCTGCTAGTGTCCTCCCTTCTTGGCTGTGCTTCTTGTGAAATACTTCCTGCCCACAGTCGTCTTCTCTGAGGTTCTTCATGGTCTGTCTCCCCACAGCTGTCATGGGTCTGGCTTGGAAAGCCTCCTTCTGTTAGGACTGGGGAATGCCGATTCTTGTATCATGATCATACATTTTTTTTTGAGGGAAGATCTCACCTGTTTCCATCTCTGTGTGAAAAATGCTTCTACTGGGGTACTTTGGCCACGCTGCTAGCAAGATGATGTCTCATACTTTATGATTTCTCATCATTCCCACAGCCTGTGCCGTCTCTTTGTCCTTTGGTATATCTTGTACTGAGATGCTTACTGTGATGTGGCAGTTTTCCTAAGTGGAGGTTTCCAAACCAAACTCTGCACATTCAGAAACCAGGTCCTAGGACATGGGGGTTTTGCCCTCTAAAATGATTTTCCAAAAATTAAAAATCAACATTGGGTACTGAATTAGTTGAGTCTCTTACTTAGAGAGATTTAATTTCTTACTTAGTCTCAAAAGCAAAGAGATGTGTGGTTTTTGTTTTTTTTTTTCCTCCCACAGGTCAAATCTTCCCCATCTCATCTTTTATGCTTCATCAGTTAAAAAAAAAAGAAATAAATTGTATATTGAAGTTCTTCCTTTGGTTACACCAAGCTACCTCCTTATCTTGCGGGTTCTATCTGAAGCATCCTACACTGAAAAAAAAAGTGTCCCTGCAGATGTAACTTAGACACATGGAATAAGCTGCTCTTTCTTCTGTAGCTGCACTGGCATCCAGGTTATAAGTGGAGCATGAAATCATTCAGCAGACTTTCAACACAGAGAGGCAGAGAGTCCATTCAGTAACAAAGTGCTCTTTTAATGTGTTACCTTCTTTATATCATGTTGGTGATTTCAACATGAATGTGATTTCTTGGAAGTTACTCACCTTACATGTACTGTTTGATTATTGGATACAAAAGAATTGCTTCATGGAAACAGAAATCTCAGGTGTGAATGTTACTCCCTTGCTGCGCAGAAACTCGATATTTACACTTCAGTGAATAAGAGTCTAACGTTCCACGACACAAAATGACTTTTACCTCTGAAAGCAAAAATAAACTTTCCTCAAAGGTGTGCTGTTACCCACTGGTGAAGTTAACCAGAATTAACCAGAGTTAGCCAGGTTGGAAAAGACCTCTAGGATCATTGAGTCCAACCTATCACCTAACCCTTCTAATTAACTAAACCATGGCACTAGGTGCCATCATCCAGCCTCCTTTTAAAGATCTCCAGGGACAGTGACTCCACCACCTCCCCAGGCAGCCCATTCCAATGCCAATCACTCTTTCCATGAAGAATTTCTTCCTAACTTCTAGCCTGAACCTGCCCTAGTGCACTTTGAGACTATGTCCTCTTGTTCTGTCACTGGATGCCTGGGAGAAGAGACCAACCCACCTGGCTACAGCCTCCTTTCAGATAGTTCTAGACAGCAATGAGGTCTGCCCTGAGCCTCCTCTTCTCCAGGCTAAACACCCCCAGCTTCCTCAGCCTCTCCTCACAGGGCTGTGCTCCAGCCCCCTCACCAGCTTTGGTGCCCTTCTCTGGACACGTTTAAGCACCTCAACATCTTTCTTAAATTGAGGCGCCCAGAACTGGATGCAGGACTCAAGGTGTGGCCTAACCAGTGCTGAGCACAGGGACAGAACGATCTCCCTGGTCCTGCTGGCCACACCATTCCTGATCCAGGCCAGGATGCCATTGGCCTTCTTGGCCACCTGGGCACACTGCTGGCTCGTGTTCAGCTGTCAGCCAGTACCTCCAGGTCCCTCTCTGCCTGGCTGTTCTCCAGCCACTCTGTCCCCAGCCTGTAGCACTGCATTGGGTTGTTGAGCCCAAAGTGCAGAACCTTGCTAAAACTTCTGGCATTGGACTGTGCTCATCTGTGCAGCCTGTTCAGGTCCCTCTGCAGAGCCCTCCTGCCTTGTATCAGATCCACACTTGGTCCCATCTTGGTGTCACCTGCAAACTCACTGATGGTGAACTCAATCCACTCATCCAGATCATCAACGAAAATATTAAACAGTTTTGTCCTTCCTCTTAAGCATCAAGAACAGGCTAAGTCAGATGGCCAAAGAAAGTCAGGTCAGCTGATTCAGTGGTAGCCCTGAGAGCAGCTGCTACAGATGGCCACAGCGGAGCTCTGCAAGTACCTGCAGAGAACTGTTGTGCTCTTAAAGCAAACCTGAGCCCATAGGAATCTTTCCTCTTCAGAAGGCTGTAGAAACCATGGTTTCATGCTCCCTTCCAGTTTGCTAAGAAGATGAGAAATGTTCTGCACTCAAGGCTTCTCACGGGTACCTTGAGCATTGTGTTGTAACTTGTGTTTGGTCTTTCTATCAAAATGCTCACTTTTAGGGTGGTGAGATGAGGAGTTCAAAAATCAAAGGAGCTTTAATTAGCACAACAATGTTTTGATTCACTCAGCTCCTCTAACGGCTTCCTAAAAATATCTCTGATTTTATTCCAATGAAGAGACAATTATGACTCTTGAACAGAAAGCTTTTATAGCTAGAAGATGAAGATGTAATTGTAGGTGGTATATTTGGTGCCCTCCTCTCACTAGATAGGAACATTAGCGCATTTGGCATTTGAGCAGGGGAACCTGTAATTGTCCCTGAATGTGATAGAGATGCATAGAATAGGTTTAGGTGACCTTTAAAAGAAGGACAGGTCAAGGACAAATATATTTCATGGGTCATCATTTCCACTCTCCCTGGTTAACAGCAGTGTTAGGAGTGGGAGGATCACCTATATTCGGTCCATGTAAGAAGCCTGCTATTTGACACCCAAATGATATGTGATGTTTAGCATCCCACAGTTACCTAGGCTGATATCATTGATACAGACTGCAGTCACTTCACAAGATTTGGTTAAATATCTTTAATTTGTAGAAATTGTAAGAAAATGAATATCTGAGGTCTTGACAACCGAAATGTACCTGCTACAGTGGTCATAGGTGGGAGATTTTCTTTGCCATTGCNCCCTTCCATCTTCTTTCCACCCCTCTACCTTACCCCATGGTCTGCCTTATGTGCAAGGTGAGTTTGGAGGATCATCGAGAGGGGTTTAGAAGCAGAGTGATTAGTTAGGTTACATAACAGAAAGGCCAGAAGACACACCAGCTCCCAGAGAGAGAGAGACTCTCTACCTTATCTATGTTTGTGTCCTTGTTTTTATACACCTCAGCAAGCCTATGAGTGAAGCAGACATCACCACTGTTTTTTTTTGCACAGCCTATAATCTATTTTTTTTTTCATTGAAATATTCCAATTAGCCTCAAACCAGCACAGTCATTTCAGTCCCTTTAATAAATACCTCTTATATTTCATCTCAGTAACCAGGGGAAGGAGTGGCCGAACCCAGAGTTACACTCTTTGGTGTTGCACACATCCAAGTTCATGGAATCACAATCTGCTTTTACAGCAGCTCAGTTATTTTTGGTAATTTCTCTTTGACAAGTAATACATAGGGGTTAAATCAGACCCATAGCTCAGTATAAGTCTAAACTGTCTTAGGAGTGATGCATTGGTGAACAACACAGAACAGATAAGGCATGTGAGGATTCTCCAGCTATTTTCCTATGAATACGGTGAACAAAATACAGACTTGGAAGTGCTTTTTCAGGTCAGAAAAAAAAAAAGGATTTTAAATTTATTGAATATTTAGCTCATTGCTGCTTGACCGTTCAGAACACAAATCCACATGTAAAATTCTACACTAAGTCCTGAATGAAGGATCCTTCCAGACTCTTAGGGCATTTAATTCCCTACACCTTCTGGATTGAGGATGGGAGCTGAGACTGCCAACAGGGTCCTGCCTACAAGTGGAATCTCTCAGGCAATGGTAGGTCTTTAGATGTCTTGACTTCTGATGACTTTGTCTCTTTGGTTTTCAGTGTGGAGTATCATCTTCCGCCCCCCAAAACCTATTCCAGCTTACAGGAGAGGTCACTTTCCCTTTGGTTCCTTTTCTAGTTGGTCAAATGTTGTTATGAACCTGTTTTGCTGAATTTTGACGATTTCTATGGCTTTTGATGCAGATAAATCACTTGCAAATGCTCCCGAAATACTCAAGAGATGTTTATTTCCCACTACCCTGATATATGTATCTTCAATTGGTGTCATTATGTTTCACTGTTTCAGTTGCAGAGTCTTTTTTTTCAGGAGTTGGAAAAGAGAAAGAGAGAAAGCCATATTTCCCAAAATAAAGATTCATTGATAAATATGTTCCTAGATTCATATAATGGCTTATGTTGGAAGGGACCCTAAAGATCATCTAGTTCCAATCCCCCTGCCATGGGCAGGGACACCTTCCACTAGACCAGGTTGCTCAAGGTCTCATCCAGCCTATACTTGAACACCTCCAGGGAGAAGGCATCCACAACCTCCCTGGGCAACCTGTGTCAGTGTCTCACCACCCTCACTGGAAAGAATATCTTCCTAATATTCAGCCTAAATCTCCCTCAAGCTTTAATCCATTCTCTCTCATCCTATCACTACAAGCCCTTGTATAAAGTTCCTTCCCAACTTTCTTGTAGGTTCTCTTCGGGTACTGGAAGGCTGCTCTAAGACCTCCCCAGGGCCTTCTTTTATCTGCGCTGAACAGCCCCAGCTCTGTCAGTCTGCCCCCACAGGGAAGGTTCATCAGCCCTCATCTGGACCCAGTCCAGTAGCTCCGTGTCCCTCTTATGCTGGGGGCACTGGGACTGGAGGCAGCACCGCATTTGGCGTTTCAGCAGAGCACACCAGAGGGGCAGAATCCCCTCCCTGTTGCACTGCTCACACTTCTTTTGGTACAGCCCAGGACACAGCTGCCTTCTGGGCTGCAAGTGGCCATTGCTGGCTCATGTTGAGTTTATTATCAACTGGCATCCCCAAATCCTTCTTCCGAGAGTGCTCTCCAGCCTATGTATTTGAACAGCTTCCTCCCACAGAGGGACAATTTTTGGGAGTGTATTTCTTTTTTTTGTATTTTTTCCCCTTTGAATTATCTTTGCTTTATTTATTTAGGAAAGAATAGGAAAATAAAGAAGAATCTCTGTTACTTGTGGTACATGCCTTTGTTATGGTTATTTACGTGATAAAATTGTTGGTGTTCCAAGAGAAAAGCATTGACTGCTGGTGGGGCTTTAATGTAAACTCTGTGGTACTTAATATTTAAATCCTGAAGTGGGTAAGGTCTGAAAGCTGCAGGAGCAGCTGGTGGTGTTTATAGGGTAATATCTCTGCAGTTCTGGAGTACCAGCTACAAGTGGTCATTACAATGTAGTAATGACATTGGAAATGAGGGTTGGTCACTGAGCTAAAAGGCAGGTTAAGGCTCCATCGTCACCCTGAATCATTGCTTTGCTGAGGCAGTGATTCAAGAAGTGAATGAATAAGGTTGCAAATACCAAGTGAGAAATCTTTTTGTTTATGAGAAAAACACTGAAACGATATAAATCTGATAGTCTTGAACAAATGTGTTCAATAAATTGTGATAGGATAACATTGTCTTGTGGACTTCAAGCCATATTGACTTCTGGTGTCTTGGCACTAACACTTTGCACATTTTTCCTCTATGCTTTTGGGTTTCCTCCTGTGTTTGAAATATAACACTAATGTGAACCAGAACCCTGCCATGTTTCGTGTGCTATGGCTAATCTGTCAGAAACACTATTGAATGTCATGACTTGGGGACTTAGGGATGACCTCATCAACGTTTGTAGATATGTAAAGAGTGAGTGCCAGGAGGAGGGAGCCAGGCTCTGCTGGATGATGCCTAATGACAGGACAAGGGCCAGTGGGTAGAAGCTGGGGCATAAGAAGTTTCATTTAAACATGGGGAGGATTTTTTTTCATTGTGAGGTGGCAGAGGGATTGGACTGGATGATCTTTCAAGGTCCTTCCCAGCCTCTGACATTCTGTGATTCTGTGATTAGGTGAAATTTGTTTTGCTGGTTGCTCCAGCAAGTCTGTATGCTTGGTGTGAAGAGTTTGGAGCCACTGACTCTGTCCTTCTGGGGTAATGTTGACTTAATGCCAGCAGGGCAGCAAGGGCCATCTGTTGGCAGCTGGGATGAGAAACGCAGTGAGGTCTTGGTGTTATTAAAGATGCCAGTGTCTGGGCAGAACTGGAATTCTGCTGTGGTCTGGTTTGACTTTGTGTCTGTTTGCCCTCTAAATATTTCATGTGCTGTTCTGGTTATTTGGTAGCTTTCCAGTGTGCTGCTGAAGAGCAGATGAGTTTCTTCTCAGAGTAGTTGCTCTACAGAAATGGAAAAGGAGCTTGCGTGTCAGGTTATTAAGTTGAGGGAAAGGTTTGGGGGCTGTCCAGGGTCATATTTGCTGTGTTAATAACAGGGTATCAATCTATGTATCAGAGGCTACTAAACAGTAGCCTGAAACTATGATAGTCAATACCTTCAATTATTAATTCAAGGTAGTAAATGGAAGCTGGCTATAACTCTGTAGCATACAACCACTGTTGCTAATGCACATTCAAAACATGGATTCTGTCTGGCAGGGCTGTGATGTGTTTTTCATGGTGTTGCAATGTCTGTGATCTCATCTGTTTATGACACTTTTAAAAGGCTGCTGAATCCACCAACATAAAGAGCAACTCAGCCTCGCTTCACAACAGATCGACAGGTCCACACAATTCCACATCCCAGGTGGGAATATCTGTGTCTGGGAGGCTGGCAGCAAAATGGAGCAGTGTTAGTCGTATGATTTCTGTGTCTTTTTATCGTAATATCCATTAACTTCCATGACTTAGGAAGTTCCAAAATTAATATGAAGAATGTGGGAACAGACTTCACTGTCTACATCTTGCACGGTGCTTTGTTCCTATATGAAAGGAAAAATCAACATAAATTATTTCTTCTGAACTATACAGTTGAGGGTCTTTCTTGCCTATTCATATCTGATGATGTTTTACACAGAGCTGCAACTTGGAGAGGGACCTGGGGGTATTGGCTGACAGTTGACTGAATATGAGCCAGCAGTGTGCCCAGGTGGCCAAGAAAGCCAATGGCATCCTGGCTTGGGTTAGAAACACTGTGGCCTGGACAGCAGGGACAGGAGGTGATCATCCCCCTGTGCTCATCACTGGTGAGGCCACACCTCGAGTACTGTGTTCAGTTTTGGGCCCCTTGCTACGGTAAGGACATTGAGGGGCTGGAGTGTGTCCAGAGAAGGGCAACAAGGCTGGAGAGTGGCCTGGAGCACCTGGGCTGTGAGGAGCATCTGAGGGAGCTGGGGATGTTCAGTCTGGAGAAGAGGAGGCTGAGGGGAGACCTCATTGCCCTCTACAGCTACCTAAAGGGAGGTTGGAGCGAGGAGGAGACAGCCTCTTCTCCTTGGTGACAAACGACAGAACCAGAGGAAACAATTTCAAGCTGCACCAGAGGAGGTTGAGGATGGATACTAGGAAATATTTCTTCACTGAAAGGGTTCTTGAACATTGGAATGGTCTGCCCAGGGCAGTGGTGGAGTCGCCATCCGTGAAGGTGTTTAAGCAGCCTGTGGACCTGGTGCTTAGGGACATGGTTTACTGTTGACCCTTCACCCTTGGATTGAGAATTGGACCGGATGATCTTGGAGGTCTCTTCCAACCAGATGTATTCTGTGATTCTGCGATAAATAAGAGTTTTTGTTATACCCGTTGTGTCCTACCATAGTACAATAAACAGGAAACCCATCCAACCCTCTTTATAAAGGAGAGATATGTTAAAGTGACAGCAAATAGTTTTTAATCTCTTGGTGTTTTGTAACTTTGGACAGTATTCTGTGGTCACAAAGAATGTATGCTTAAGGATAATAAAATTAGAAGCTGGAGGCAATGAAATATATACGTGAACATCCTTTATTTTGCCCATAGGCCTCATAACCATGATGCTGCTTTAGACAAGACTTTAATTCTTCTCTTCCACTGTACATAAATTTGAACTTAATTTGGAACAGTTTATGAAAAACATAAATGATTCCTGCAGAATTAGTTTGATATGAGATAAAATCAGAGAACCATAGAATCACAGAATAGGGGAGGCTGGAAGGGATCTCTGGGGATTATCTAGTCCAACAACCCACCAGAGCCTGTTACTTAGATTGAATTGCAGAGGATGGTGTACAGGCAACTTGAATTACTCCAGAGATGGAAAATCCACCATGTGTTTGGGTAGCCTATTCCAGTCTTCCACCACCTTCAGTGTAAAGAAGTTTAGATAGAACTTCCTGTCCTGTTGCTGGGCACCACTGAAAAAGACTGGCCCCATCCTCCTGACACCCACCCATTCTTGAAGGATTGATAAGATCTCCACTCTGTTCTCTTCTCTGAGCTAAAAAACTCCAAGTCCCTCAGCCCTTCTTCATAAGGAAGATGGTCTGGTCCCCTATTTACCTTTGTAGTTCCTTGCTGTACCCTCTCAAACAGTTCCCTGTCCTTTCTGAACTGGGGAGCCCAGAACTGGACACGGTACTCCAGACAAAGCCTCACCAGGGCAGAGCAGAGTTAGAGGAGAACATCTCTCAACCCGCTCGCCACACTCAATGTATCTTAGGGTAAAAGGCATGTGGTCATCCTGTTGTCCAACAGGCTTCCCAGGTCTTTTCCACAGAGCTACTTTCCAACAGGTCAGCCCCCAACAAGATGCAGGAGAAATGGCAGCTTTTATGGAGTCATTTACAGAGCAAGTTTGTTAATTCCAACTCTTCTCCAGAGAGCTTTTTCAACACTCTGCTAATAAAGTACTATCAAAAGATGTGGTTTTCTGTAGTGGATGTCAACATGTTCCAGGCTTTCTTTGTTTTACAAGAAAGTTTAAAACCTCCTGCAGATAAATATCCAGAAGCGAAATGGAAGAAAGTAACTATGCTTTGGCTAGGGAGTTGGACTGGATGATCTCCGGAGGTCCCTTCCAATCCCTAACATTCTGTAATTCTGTGGTTTCCTTAGTGTAGGAATCATCATCATCATAGAATCATAGCATGGCTTAGGTTGGAAGGACCTTAATAGCACTGAATCTTCTCTAATGCAGTCTAAACTGTACCTAGCTTCAAGACTTCTTACACTCCACTGTGGAACTCTGATGAGCAGTGATGATGGTAAGGAAATTAAAACATCTGAATATTTTCAGAGTGCCATGGCTGGTAGGATCACAGGATGTTAGGGGATGGAAGAGACCTCCATGGATCATCGAGTCCAACCCCCATGACAGAGGAGGATCATAGAATCTAGCTCAGGTCACACAGGAACACATCCAGACAGGGCTTGAAAGTCTCCAGAGAAGGAGACTCCACAACCTCTCTGGGCAGCCTGTTCCAGTGCTCTGTGACCCTTACAGTAAAGAAGTTCTTCCTAATGTTGAGGTGGAACTTCTGTGCTTTCGTTTCCACCCATTGCCCCTTGTCCTGTCACAGGGCACAACTGAGAAGTGCATGTAACTAGCTCCTCTACATCTCAGACAGTTATTAGGCACATCTCATGGGATTATCTTTTTTTGTTTGGTTGGGGTTTTTTTGTTTGTTTGTTTGGAGGGTTTTTTTATTTGTTTGTTTTCAGAGTGGGAGAGGAAGGATTGTCCTGAGACACAAACCCTAACCAGGTTGTCCTATGGTCACAGAAGAATCTTAGTTCATTCTAAACCATCTTCCAGTATCTGAAGGTTGCAGAGGGACTGTTTACGAAGGCCTGCAATGAAAGGATGAGGGGAATGGTTTGAAACAAGAGAAGAGCAGATTTACATTGGGTGTGTGGAACAGGTTGCATGAGGGTGGAACAGGTTGCC
>VWYK01081929.1:0-14574 GCA_013399775.1 Semnornis frantzii | reverse complement strand
AAAAACAAGACAAAACCACAAACCACAAAACAAAACCACAAACCACAAAACCAAAACCAACATGACAAAACTAAAAAAAGAAAAACAAAACCCCAAAACAAACAAACAAACAAATCCCACAAAAACAACCAAAAAATTTAAGAAGGATAAAAAGGAGGGGAAGAAAAAGGAATTAAAGATAAGGAATAAAGGAAAGGAATAAAAAGGAATAAAGAAAAAGGAATTACAAGACTCTCTGCCTTGTAATTGTTTTTCTCACCCTTATGCCAGTGCTAATCGCAATCACAATAACCCCACCAAGCAAATGTCTCTGGTCCTGACCTGCCAGGTTGGGGCTCCTGCAGTCCCTGCGGCAGGCTACTTGCTGAACCTTGCATAGAGAACCTCCAAACAAGAAACAAAAAAGTGACAGCTTGGATATAAAGCAGTGAGGAAGCAAAGTAAAAGGTTTGACTCAGCTCCTGTTACTCCGAGGCTAGAACGAGGAGAATCAAACTCACAGTGAGATGTCAGTACCTGCAGGGGAGCTGCAGGCAGACTGGGGAGGGACTGTTCAGAATGGGCTGCAGGAACAGGCTGAGGGGAATGGTTTGGAACTGGAGCAGGGCAGTTAGGTTGGAGCTCAGCAGGAAGCTGTGCAGAGTGAGGGTGGGCAGAGACTAGCAGAGGCTGCCCAGAGTTGTACTTGAGGCCCCATCCCTGGACATATTCAAGGTCTGACTTCTTGTGCCCCTGGGCAGCGCGCCCCAGCTGGAAGTGTTCCTGCTGCCTGCACCAAGATGTCCTTTGATTGTCCCTCCCAACCTGATGTGCTCTGTGCAACTGGGACTGTCAGTATGCCAGGGGCCTGCACCACTCCAGGGCTTGTGTCACAGTTCAGGATTGGATGATCCTGACCTCCTGTCTTAAGTGGAGGTTTTATTCCAGAGAGTCTGAGTTTAGGACTAAGAATTCTAGGGACTGGGCATAGAACAATCATGAGATAAATGAATCTAATCCCTTTGGGCTGCTGAGTACCTCAGGTTGTGATGCACAAACTCACTCTACCTCTTCCCTCTGCTGTTTCTTGCCTGCTGCTTGCCCTTTTCTGACCTCCTTTGCTGCCTTCTTTTGCCTGGGGAAGGTCCATAGGGTGCGGGAGGTCAGAAGACAAGAGGCTGCCCTCTGGGTCCTTGTGCCCAGGGGGAGGTTTGTGAATCCATGGAAATGTCCCTGGTAGAGGTTTACTGCCTTTGGCACTTCTGCATTTAGCCCTCTTTTTGTGACTGTAAATCTACTTCACTTCCAAAGTTCTGAGTGGTAAATTGCCCCAGGAGGGGAGGGTAAGTGTCAGTGTGTGGGGTTGCAAACCCAGCCTCCAGCAGCTTCCCAGGCACAATGTGCACTTGGAGCACTTGGGTGACAGGCAGGCTGGAGCCCGAGGTGCAGAGGCAGCAAGAGAAGTTGCTGCAAGGAGCAGCTGAGCCTCAGAGTCCCAGCAAGCTTTAGGTTGATGCAGTCCAGGCTGTATGTGTGGCCACCATGGTCTGGGACCAGAACCTACCAAGCACTGAGATGCTTTCGAGAGCTGTGCCCAGCAGGGCAGAAGAGGGCAACTGTGGTGCTGCTGAGAGCAAAGAGGGACAGCACAGGAACAGGGCTGGGGCTTGGAACTGGATGGTCTGGGGTTGGAACTGGATGGACTTGGGTTGGAACTGCATGGTCTGGGGTTGGAACTGGATGGACTGGGGTTGGAACTGCATGGTCTTGGGTTGGAAGTGAATGGTCTTGAGTTGGAACTGGATGGACTTGGGTTGGAACTGGATGGTTTGGGGTTGGAACTGGATGGACTGGGGGTGGAACTGGATGGACTTGGGTTGGAACTGGATGGTTTGGGGTTGGAAATGGATGGACTTGGGTTGGAACCAGATGGACTTGGGTTGGAAATGGTTGTTTTGGGGTTGGAAATGGATGGACTTGGGCTGGAACTGAATAGTGCTGAGTTGGAACTGGATGGTGTTGAGTTGGAACTGGATGGTCTTGGAATGGAACTGGATGCTGTTGGGTTGGAACCGGATGGTGTTGGGTTGGAACTGGGTGGCCTCGAGTTGGAACTGGATGTGTTGGGTTGGAACTGGATGGTCTTGGGTTGGAACTGGATGGTCTTGGAATGGAACTGGATGCTGTTGGGTTGGAACGGGATGGTCTGTAGTTGGAACTAGATGGTGTTGGGTTGGAAGCTGCTGAGGCCGTGAGCAGGGCAGGGCTGTCCCAAGCCCTCCGGTTCCAGCCACATGGCCCCGGCTCAGCCTGGTTGGGAAGCAGAGGTCTGCCTGCAGCGCTGCAGCCCCAGCCGCTGACAACTGCTGCCTGGGCAGTGTGTGCCCTGTCGCTCAGTGCCGTGCCGAGCCGTGCCGAGCAGACCCGTGCGCCGTGCCGAACCGTGTCGTTTTGTGTTGTCCTGTCTCTGCAGCCCGGCCCGGCCCCGCAGCACAGGTAAGTGCCCGGGCGCTGCCTGCAGCCTGCGCCGTGCTCCCAGAGCCTCTAACTGCGCTGCCGTCGTTCCTGACCTTGCCCACGCAGGGGCTGGCGGGGGGGCAGTGACCCAGCGGAGGCGAGGGGGGTGGGCGGCTCGGCTCCCCTCCCTTCCTCCTCCCTGCCGAGGCCACCCCTCCCGTGCGAGGCTGCTGCAGCCCATAAAGAGCGGCGGATCCTGGGGGGTTGTGCAGCCCACGGCCATGCAGTAGCGCTTGCTGCCAGGACTGCAGCCTGCGAAGCCCTCCCCGCCGGCCGGACTGCAACCTGGGACCCTCCGCCCGCTCCCTCCATCCCAACGCCTCCGCCCAGAGGCCACCGCACCCCGGCTCAAGGTATTCCCCTCTCCACCTCTCTCCCACCGGGAATTCGGGTGTGAAACCACAACCACCCTGCTCCAGGGCTTCACCCCCGATTCCCTCCGCGGAGAGGATGCTGCTGGGCCCCGGGGCAGCCGTGACCGGAGAGCGCCGCGGCGGCTCGGAGCGCTTACCCTGGTCTGGTTTCTTTCCAGATGCAGAGGGGCACTGGTTTCCTGCTTCTGGCTTTAATTCTTTGTGCAACCCTGTCAGAGACGTTCGGGCTGGTGTTCTCAGTAAGTACTGCTCTGCTCTGGGAGCTCCCAGACGCCGGCAGCATCCCTGGCGCAGCCCGTAGGCCCCTTAACTCTTTGCCCTCATGTACGGATGCTGTGTTTAGCTACAGGGGCTGGGCAAGGCACAGGAAGAGTTTGGGGCAGTAAATGGGTTTTTTATTAAGACTCTGGGGCTTTGGAGCACCATCTCCCTTGTAGCAAGTAATATGACTACGGGGAAGAAGAGTGCCAAGTTCATAGGCAAAGTGGAGTGGATGTCTAATCTGACTCCAGGAAAGGGTTGTACAGGAGCTTTGGTATAAAGAGGCTGACAAGGAAATCCAAACCATTAAAAGAAGGCATAGGAGCTGCTTGCTAAGGTGCTGCTTGCCAAGGTGCTGCTTGCTGAGGTGCTGCTTGCTAAGGTGCTGTTAGCTGAGGTGCTGTTATCTAAGGTGCTGTTAAATAAGGTGCTGCTTGGAGGTGTTAATATAAACCGGGACTCTGAAGCCAACATTTCTGCCTGGCAAAGCCCTGTTTGCAGGTTCATTTATCTGGTGTGGGATCTTCAAACCAGATGGCTGTGAGTGGCAAAGCTGTTGGCTTGGGCAGGGAGCAGACAAGAGTTCTCCCCATTAATACTTGCTTCAATAGTGCTGGCTTTTATCTCCTACAATGTTCTCCAAGCCCCAGAAGACACTCTTTGCTGAGAGAATGTCCTCTTGCCCAGAGGATGTCCCTTTGGATGCTCTTTGCTCTGTCTCCAGAGAGCACTGTGCAGTTCACCCAATGACATGCTTGCATCTTTTTCTTTAAGGCGAAAGAAAAACGAGGCTGGACTCTGAACAGTGCTGGTTACCTCCTTGGACCACGTAAGTCAAGTACTGCTTGGGGCTTTGGGGGTTGTTTGGGGGATTTTTGCATCATTTTAAAATGCAGAAGGGTTTATTTCCCCTTATAAACCAGTTTGCTGTGGAGTGTTACTGACTCTTCTGGTGAAGACAGGAGTTGTGTCTACACTTGCAAGGCTGAAGAGATGCATTCAGGAGATACTTGCTTAGGGGTTTGTTACTGTCTGGGGCAGCAGTGGCTTGGCTTAGACAGCAGCTGGTATTTGCTGAGGCAGAGTTGTGCCGTGAGGCTCTGTCTCCAGCAGCACCTCAGGTCACTTTTCTTACTTCTCAGCTAGAATTTTCACGTGCCAAAATCTTCTCCCCCACCCCTGGAAGATCCCTGGAAGGGATCTTACAGCATCTTAGGTGCCACATTGTGGCACTCTTCCCATCGCAATGTTGGCACTCCTCAGATTTCGCCTTTTAAATCTGTCTGCACTTGGCTTTCCTACCTGCCTTTATGGTACTACTCTTTTGTTATCTTTTGAAGTTTAAGAGAAGCAAATTAAACCAATCAGATGTGACCTCCTGACTGCCAATATCACCAGTGAAAGAGATTTAATGTGCAAGATGTTTGAAATACAAACCCAGGTTGGTTTTGCAGTGTCATCTGTTGGTGCTTGGAGAATCAGAACTGCTTTTGCAGAATCACAAATGCAGGCTGTAAGAAAAGTGCAGTGCAGTTCTAAGCTGCCTCAAAGATCTCTCTCATCCAGCCTGGTCCTGAACACCTTCACGGAGATTGTGGAGTACAGATTCTGTGCTGCACAACCTCCCTGGGCAACCTGTGCCAGCGTCTCACCACTCTCACTGATTCCCATCATTCTTTTTAACTAACTGTATCTCAAAACCCAAGTTCATGAATTCCTCTGAAATGATTGATCTGGCTCTGTAAGTATCTGGAAGGATATTTGCCTCCAAGCCAATCTAACCAAGAGGCACCATGGGGACAGACTTGACAGAGCTGTGGTTGTGGAAGCCTGGATAAGAGGAATCCATCCTTTGTTGATCAGCTTTGCCTGGTCAAGGAAATGCCAAATGCAAGGGAGAGAGAAGAGGCACCAGGGGCATGTAAGATGGTTTTCATGAATAACCTTCCAAAGCTGCCTGCAGTTTGCTTTTAAGCAGACTCATTGGCAACACTCCCTGCCAAGGGAGGAGAGAGCAACAGAAGCAGCTGCCCACATCCCAGCTGAGTCCAGACACTTGCAGCTTCCTGCATTTAGCAGCAGCCTCAGGAGGGGTGCAGGGCAGGCCTGGGGCTGTGGCTGGTGGGCACCATCAGCAGGAGTTCACAGGAGCTGTTTGTTTTGCACATCACAAGTGCCCTCTGTGCCCTTCTCTCTGAAATCCCTGACAAGTGTTACCAAGGTTTTCTGTGATGCCAGGGAGCTGCTCTGGTCTTTGCTGTATCCCCAGATGCAGTGGATAACCACAGGTCTCTGAATGAGAAGCATGGCCTGGCTGGAAAACGTGAGCTGCAGCCTGAGGAGGACCTCAGATCAGGTAAGGGAATTCTGCAGGCCACAAGTCCCAATTAGCCTGGATATCTTCAGCAGGTCCTTTATGACCATAGAGGTCACAAACTGTGCCTGAACAGGAGGTTATCCCTGCACCTCAACCAAAAACCTACCCAACACCTGTGGAAGGATGAAAACTTTGGCCACTCAGTGTGCAGTTTGTAACTGCTCACAGCTACCAACCTAGGAAAGTGTCCTGAGCTTTTAAAGTATAATAGAGCTTAGCACCACTAGCATAGGTCACTCAAGGACTCGTCCAACCTGGTTCTGAACATCTCCAGGGAGGTTGTGGAGCACAGAAGACCTTCACGGAAGTTGTGGAGCACAGAATCACCCAATGTGATTCTGTGCTCCACAACCTCCCTGGGCAACCTGTGCCAGTGTCTCACCACCCTCAACCTGTGCCATTGTTTCTTTCCATATGTTCAAGAAGTCCTTCAAACATCAACCTAAACACTCAACTTTTTTTTTTTTTCAGCTAACAAGTGAGCTGATAAAGGAGTCTCTCAGCAGGGGAAACTGTAGAAATTAGCAGATTGCTCTTTTTTCCCGTGCTTGTTTGGGTTTAATTCATTCAGCTGCTCCAGAGCTGAACTGGAGCTCAAGACTGTAGGGCACTGATTGCTGTAGGAGTGTACCAAAAACCCCCCACCCCCCTCATAATTCCATGTTAAGTCTCACAGTTGCTTCCTAGATGTAAGTCAGATGGATTGCCTTCATTAAAAGCCTGAGAAGGAGGTCAGAACTGGAGCCAGGCCAAGCCACAGGTTATTTTGAGCTTACATGTATCAGATTTTAGTCAATGGCAGTGGTCCAGAGGAGACCACAAACGTGATCAGGGAGTTGGAGCAGCTCTGCTGTGGGGACAGGCTGAAGGAAGGAACTGGAGTTGTTCAGCCTGGAGAAGAGAAGGCTCCAGGGAGAGCTTAGAGCTGCTTCCCTGTGCCTGAAGGGACTACAAGCAGGCAGCAGAGAGACTGTGCCCAAAGGCCTCCAGGGACAGGATGAGGGCAATGGTTTGAAATGAGAGCAGAGCAGCTTGAGATTGGCTGTGAGAAACAAGTTCTGCAGCAGGAGGCTGCTGGAACAGTGCAACAGGTTGCCCAGGGAGGTGGTTGAGGCTCCATGCCTGGAGAGATTGCAGGTGAGGCTGGGCAGGGCTGTGGGCAACCTGCTCTAGTGGAGGATGTCCCTGCTGAGTGCAGGGTGTTGGACTGGTTGGACCTCTGGAGGTCCCTTCCAAGCCAGCCCACTCTGTGGCTCTATGGCTCCCTGGGCAACCTATGCCAGTGTTTCACCATCCTCACTGCAAACAACTTCCTCCTAACATCCAATTTCAATCTCCCCTCTGCCACTTCGAACCCATTGCCCCTTGTCCTGGCATTACCAGATCTTGTCAACGGTCCCTCCCCAGCCTTCCTCGAGCCCCCTACAGATCCTGCAAGGCCACTTCAAGATCTCTTGGAAACCTTCTCCACTCCAGGCTGCAGAGCCCCAACTCTCTCAGCCTATCCTCACAGCAGAGCTGCTGCAGCCCTCTCAGCATCTTGGTGGCCTCCTCTGGACTGGCTCCAACACTTCCATGTCTTTCCTGTGCTGGGGGCTCCAGAACTACACACAGTGCAAAATAATGATGAATCTTAACCAGAATCCACAAAAGCTGAGGTAGGAATATAAACTAAGTGAAGTGGAGTTTCAGGTGGAAGTGTCGTTGCAGTGACCCAGAGGGCTGGTGGCAGCTCAGAACCTGCAGGGCAGAACTTTCAGCTGATGGCTTTCTGTGCCAGGAGCCTCTGTGTGCCTCACAGCTCCCCAGCAGTGCTTCATTTGTGCCAGAGAGCTCAGGCTGCCTGTGAGCTGTGTGTCACTAGAGCCTGAGTCTTCTCCTCCACCCTGGAAAAGCTCCCCCAGCACTGCCAGGGTGTCAAACCAGGCTTCAGCTGAGGTGAAGAGCACCCCCAGGACAGCAGGAGCAGTCTGCCAGCCACATCTGTCAGGGCACCTCTGGGCTGTGTGCAGAGCAAAGGCTCAGGTTAATTACCACCATTTGTCCTTGATACAGAACAAGTCTCCAGCAAGCTGGTAACAGCAGATCTCCCTTTGTTCCTAGCAGGCACAGAGGCAGCTTCTCAGCATCCCAAAGTGCTCTAATAAGCTCCCAGGGAACCTGATAAATGTGGCCAACCAGAAGCATGCAGAGGTCTCTCTTCTGGAGATCAAACAGGAGGATATTTCATTATGTACATGTGCAAAACCAGAGCCTCTCTCAGGCTGCAGTGCAGTCCTGGGCTTAGCTTTTGGGTTAAAAATCTCTTTGAGTGGATCACACTGCACAAAGAGCTTCTAAGTGTTTTTCAGAGTCGATGAATGTCCTGGCTTGTGGTGGTTTGGGAACTCCCTACTGTCCACCCACCCCCACCGCCCCCTCTGAAATCCTCCAGACTAGACTCAGCCAGCTGGAAGTTAAGGACTGAAGCTCTATTTACAGCTCAGCACAATGTACAAGCAGAGATAGACACAACAGACAGGAATAGTTACAGACACATACAAGTTAAAGGTAATACAGAAACACAATTCCCCTCCCAGAAATCAGAGTCCCCAGGAAGGGCTCCCAACCACCCTTCCACCTTCTTCCCACCCCTCTGCCTTACCCCAGGCTCTGCCTTAGATTCAAGGTGAGTTTCGTGGATGGGCAGAGGTTTAGAAGCAGAGTGGTTAGTTAGGATAGCAGAGAGAAGACCAAATCAGCAGCCAGAGAGACTCTGTGTTATCCATGTCTGTGTCCATCTCAGCAAGCCTGTGAGTGCAGTAGACCTCAGCACTGTTTGCTTTTCACAGCCTTTTCATTAAAATATTCCATTAGCCTCAAAGCAGCACAGCTTTACCTTTCCCTTCCATCTCCAGAGTGGGCACAGGGGAGAGAACTGAGGCCAGAGGCTGAGTCCTTCTGCAGCAGAGCTGGTGAGACTGCAGCCCCCCCCCCAGCTGTCAGTCAACTCCAGCACCCAGAGCTGAGCAGTTGTGACCCTGGGAACTGCTGTTGCCTACTTTCATGTGGTGCTACTCTTCCACCCAGTGAATTGTCCATTAGTGATCTAAGGAAAAAGAAATGCCACAGAGCCTCCCCCAACCCCCTTCCCAGTACCCCTAACCCCACCCTGCACCACAGCTCTTTCTGCCATGGGAACATGAATCTCCTCTTGCTCTGCAGGGGCTCTTGGGAAGGCACTGCCTGACGAGAACGTCCTGCACACGCTGATGGAGTTTCTGACTTACTTGCATCTTAAAGGTTAGTGAAAGCCTTTTTTCATCTTACTCTCATGCCCTGGTGTGAGATTCCCTGGGAAGCTTGGATTAGCCTTGACTGTGCAAGTCTGCCACAGGCCGGAGGTTGCAAGGCTTTGGGTAGCAGCTCCAGCAGGGCAGAGGAACCTTCACTGCCTGATGTGGAGGGTGCAGGCTGCAGGTGTGCCCAACTCAGCAGGTTTCTAAAGCCATTTGATAGTTCTACTGTGAGCATCATAACAGCTCCTGCTCACATTGCATGGCCCCAGTTTCCAGAGCAGTTGAAAACGGCCTGGGTGCAGTGATTACCTGGCAGTTAACACCAACCAGTTGCACTGACTCAGAGTCAGGTTTATGCCGAGAGCAACCGGTTGGGATTCTGACCCCCTGCTAGTGACAGAAGTGATGCAGTTCTTTCTGCCTATGCTACCTGCAGAAACACTGAGTGTTAGCAAACAGCTCAAAATACTGCTGGCAAAACACTAAGCTGAGTGTTAGCAAACAGCTAAAAATGCTGCTGGCCAAGCTCCTATGAAACCCAAGCATTACCACAAGAAGTGCGAGAGCTGACCTGCAGCTGCTTGGCCCAAGTGGGGATCGATGCTAGCAGCACTTGAAGAGGGAAGCTGCCTGCTTCCCAGTCCTCTTTTGGGTTACTTTTCTAAGCAGCTCTGAGCTTTTCTAATAGCTTCAGCACTTGTAAAACTGCCTCCACGAAGTTCAGACCCAGGTAGAATTATGAAGAAAGCAACAGGAATGACAAAAGTTCTTCTTAGTGCAAGTGCCAGAGGAACTCTCAGTTCAGGAAGTGGTGGTGAGTGTGTGCTGCAGAACAGGAACAAAGGACTGTGTGACACATTTGAGTTCCAATTTCACTATTAGAAGAGACCTTCAAGAGCTCTGCTCATTTGCTGTGTGTGTAGGAAGCAAAATTCCAGACCCCTTTGGCATCATTCTCTAAAGGGTTGTATCTCCCCCAGCAAACCAGTTCTTACTGCTGAAAATACCACCCCAGTGGGTATTAAATCACCTTAGCACTGGAAAAAAAAAAAAAAAACAACTCTTTATGGTTATTCATAAAGGCCTGGGATAACTCTAATGCATTTGTGGAGCAGGGAGGGGATTGTTCCCCTGGTGAGGCCACAGCTCGAGTGTTGGGTTCAGTTTTGTTCAGTTCAGCTTCAGGCCACTCAATACAAGAGAGCTGTGGACGTGCTGGAGGGGATGCAGAGGAGGGCAGGGAAGCTGTGAAGGGCCTGGAGAATAGATCTGATGAAGAGTGAGGGAACTGGGGCTGGTTAGTGTGAGGAAGAGGAGGCTGAGGGCAGACCTCATTGCTGTCTGCAGCTACCTGAAAGGAGGCTGTGGAGAGGTTGCTGCTGGGTTCTGCTCACAGGGAATTAGCCATAGAACAAGAAGGAGCAGCCTCAAGCTGCAGCAGGGCAGGGTTAAGCTGGACATCAGGAAACATTTACTGACAGCAAGGGTGGTCAGACATTGACACGGGTTGCCCAGGGAGCTGGTGGAGTCCCCAGCCCTTGCTGTGTTTAAGGTTGTTTGGATGTGGTGCTTGGGGCTGTGGTTTAGGGTGAGCCTTGCAGAGCAGGGTTGAGGTTGGACCGGATGATGCCAGGGGGCTTTTGCAACCTGCAGGGTTCTGTGATCCTGTGACACTTAAAGCAGGTTGGTAGCATCCATAGGTTGTGAGCAAAGTGGTAGCTTGGCTGTTGTGCCCTTTGCAAGGAGGAGGAGCCCTAAACACCCTGCTTGTACCCTGTTGTACCAGGGTGTCATAGAACCATAGGATGGTAAGGTTGGAAGGGACCTCAAAGCTCAGCCAGTTCCAACCCCCTGCCCTAGGCAGGGACACCTCCCACTAGAACAGGTCACTCAAGGACTCATCCAGCCTGGTCCTGAACACCTCCAGGGAGGTTGTGGAGCACAGAAGACCTTCACAGAGGTTGTGGAGCACAGAATCACCCAATGCAATCTTTGATCAAAGATGATGTTGGGTGGTTCTGTGCTCCACAACCTCCCTGGGCAACCTGTGCCAGTGTCTCACCACCCTCACTGCAAACAATTTCCTCCTAACATCCAATTTCAATCTCCCCTCTGCCAGTTTAAATCCATTGCCTCTTGTCCTGGCATTCCCAGACCTTGTCAATAGTCCCTCCTCAGCCTTCCTGGAGCCCCCTTCAGATCCTGCAAGGCCACTCCAAGCTCTCCTGGAAACCTTCTCCTCTCCAGGTTGCAAAGCCCCCACTCTCTCAACCTGTCCTCACAACAGAACTGCTGCAACCCTCAGCATCTTGGTGACTTCCTCTGGACTGGCTCCAACACATGTCCTTCCTGTGCTGGGGGCTCCAGAGCTGTACCCTGCTTGTGAGACAAGGAAGTGTAACCAGCAACTGGACCCAGCAGAAAGGAGATGAGCTCTGCACCCTGATGAGCAGGCTGTGAGCTCCTAAGCAGGGCAGGAGAATAAAATGCATCTCCTGGAAATACGAAGAGTATTTTGCCCTGGAACAGACAAACAGAAAGGGCTCTGTGGTGTCTCAGTAGCAGTCCCTGGTTCAGAACAGTGAGGGCAAGCAGCTGCTTTGGTTCTGAGAAATTTATTGTTGGCTGCCCTCAGGGAAAGAGGAATCCCCAGGCCACAGGAAACAAACTCTCCCTGAGCTGGTTCCTGTGTTCCTAGGCTGCCACACTGCCTGCTAACCAGAGTTGTGTCAAGACCTAGCACAAACTTATGCACAGAATCAGGAATGTAGGCTAGAGGATGGAAAACACACCTTAGGATGGCAGAGATGTGCAAGGGACTGCAGAAGGACTGTGCCCAAAGGCCTGCAGGGACAGGACAAGGGCAATGGCTGCAAACCAGAGCCGAGCAGACTGAGATTGGCTGTGAGAAACAAGTTCTGCAGCAGGAGGCTACTGGAACAGTGCAACGGGTTGCCCAGGGAGGTGGCTGAGGCTCCATGCCTGGAGAGATTGCAGGTGAGGCTGGGCAGGGCTGTGAGCAACCTGCTCTAGTGGAGGATGTCCCTGCTGAGTGCAGGGCTTGGGGTGGGGGAGCTCTGCAGGTCCCTTCTGATCCAGCCCATGCTGTGGTTCTGTGAAAATTTTTGCTCATATCAGGTTTTACTACATGAAAGAAATTCGTTGCCATAGGCTCCTTTTGGAGCAGGGTGTGTGGGGGAACTCCCACTCCTGGGATCCAGATTCAGGGAATGGTTATTTGGATCAGACATGCATTCACTCCTCAGGATAAAGTGAATATTTAAGCTACTAAGAGGTGTCTTGGTGATCCCCAAAAGGGACCTGCAGCTCCTTCTGTTGAGAACTGCTCTCTCCAGCTGTCAAGACTTGCCAGGTGGAGCAGGCTGCAGCATGGCAGCTGTGGGTGGCAGTGACACTTCTGAGATGCTGGCACCCAGCAACAGCAGTGGTGAGGAGACAATTGTGGTAGTTGCTTTGCCATTCTGCCACTGCTGCCTCTAAAGAGGTGAGACCACAGCTGGCAGATCTTAGCAACATGCAGCAGGCAAAACCCCATCTTTTATCAGTTCAGATGTGAGGAGCTCACATCTTTGCCTCTTGGAGCTGAGAGGAATACAGAACTGCACACTACTGAGACAGCTCTGGCTCATTTGCAGGGATTAATACCCACCCTTACTCCTTCTGTCCTCTCCCCTTTTGGCAGAGATGGGAGCCCTTGACAAGCTGCCTTCTCCAGAGGAAGCAAACCAGTCCTGAAGCAGGAAGCCTTTTCCTCTCATGGGTGTGAAGGCTTAGAATGAACTCTGACCAAATGCCCTAAATGAGCTGAAGATGAGCAGTGCCATTTGCCTGCCTCTGATAAATGCATCTGCTCTCTGTTTGTCATCTTTTGTTGTTGACTTTTGTTTTTTTCCTTTCTCCTGTGATGTTCCAGTGCACAATTTTGCCTTGGTAATTTTTTTTTTCTGTAGGCAAATGGATAATAAAATAAAAATAAAGAGCAATTGGATTGTTTGATTTGGAAATTAAACACACAGCAGAGCAGCACAGAGCAGAGAGCCCAGGTCAAAGGATGACATCATACTGCATCCAGCGATGCAGCATACTGCATCCAGTGATGACAGCATACATCATGCAGTGATGCATCATACCGCATGCAGTGATGCAATCATACAGCATCCAGAGATGTTGCCCTGGCATCCAGAGACGACATCATATGGCATCCAGTGATGCATCATACTATGTCCAGTGATGACATCATAGTGCATCAGTGATGCATCATAGTGCATCCAGTGATGCATCGTACTGCCTGCAAAGATGATGTCATACAGCATCCAGTGATGCCAGCATCCAGTGATGACGTCATACTGCGTCCAGTGATGCATCATACTGTGTCCAGTGATGCATCACACTGCATCCAGTGATGTATCATTGACATCCAATGATGCATCACATGGCATCCAATGATGCCATCATAAGGCATCCAATGATGCATCATACAGCATCCAGAGAAGGCATCATATGGCATCCAGTGATGACATCATACGGCATCCAGTGATGCATCATATGGCATCCAGAGATGGCATCATACGGCATCCAGTGATGACATCATATGGCATCCAGTGATGACATCATATGGCATCCAGAGATGGCATCATACGGCATCCAGTGATGACATCATATGGCATCCAGTGATGACATCATATGGCATCCAGAGATGGCATCATACGGCATCCAGTGATGACATCATATGGCATCCAGTGATGACATCATATGGCATCCAGAGATGGCATCATACGGCATCCAGTGATGACATCATATGGCATCCAGTGATGACATCATATGGCATCCAGAGATGGCATCATACGGCATCCAGTGATGACATCATATGGCATCCAGTGATGACATCATATGGCATCCAGAGATGGCATCATACGGCATCCAGTGATGACATCATATGGCATCCAGTGATGACATCATANTTGGGCTGCCAGTGATACATCATACTGCATACAGCGATGACATCATATGGCATCTGATGATGCATCATACAGTATCCTGTGATGCCACAATACGGCATCCAGAGATGGCATCATACGGCATCCATTGATGCCAGCATACTGCATCCAGTGCTACCATCATACTGCATCCAGTTATGACATCATACAGCATCCAGTGATGCATCATACAGCATCCTGTGATACCACGATACAGCATCCAGAGATGGCATCATACGACATCCAGTGATGCCAGCATACAGCATCCAGTGATGCATCATATGGCATCCAGAGATGACATCATACGGCTTCCAGTGATGCCATCATACGGCATCCAGAGATGACATCATACGGCTTCCAGTGATGCCATCATACGGCATCCAGAGATGACATCGCACTGCATCCGGTGATGCGTCATACTGCATCCGGTGATGACATCATATGGCATCCGGTGATGGCATCATACTTCATCCAGTGATATCATACTGCATGCAGTGATGCCATCATACTGCATCCAGCCTCTGCAAAGGGAGAGTGAAATGGCATCTAAATGCTACAGGCTGGGTCCAGACAAAGAACTGTGACTTCAGAGTACAGACCCTTCTAGGTCACAGTTCTGTCTCTGCTGCTCTGCTTCCTGCTCCTATTTCCATAAGGATGAAACCAGTCAAGGTCCATTTCAGCTTTCCTGTATTCACCTATAAGGTAGCAACCTGCAGGCAGTGCAAGAGCAGCTGGTTTGTGTGGGCAGGAGACTTGTATCTTACACAATGGTATCCTGGCTTGGGTCA